>SJYC01118197.1:0-53436 GCA_006408675.1 Madoqua kirkii | reverse complement strand
TGCAAGAAAGAGGAACTTTGTTTTGTTTGCTGTTATCTCTCTGGGATAAGGTATCTGGGACATAATTTCCCTTGAGCTCAAATTACCTTTGCTGAACAGATGCAGTACCTGTGGCCCCTGGTGTGGGGAAGGCACCCACTGTGAGCAGAGGGAGCGTTGTATGACCTGGAAAATGTGATGTAGGAGATATTTTTATTCTAATTATTCTCAGAGATGCTTCCACTTTTCCTCATAACACTTAAAAAATGTAGATAACAGAACTATTTTTTTCCCCCTAAAACATTTTATTTTTAAAATATAAACGAACATTCTGGTATCTTCACAGGTTTGGGTTTATGCTACCAAGTCTGTAAGGGTGGCTGAGCTTCTGAACATCTTATAGTTGACCTGTTTGCAGGTTGTTCCTTCCCATTTACCCCTCAGCAAGCAGCCTCCTGGCCAGGACTTGAGCCAGGCTGACAAGGTGACAGAGGCCTCAGAGCAGGAAGCATCCTCACGGCCCACTGATGAGCAAGGTCAGTTTACGGTCTTTCAAATGTATACACTGTCTGCCCCCTTTTAAAATCTTTTTCTTGTTCCTTTTTTTTTTTTAACCTTGAGACCAAGCTGTTGTATTACTCACCATTATAGCAAATGCATACGAAGACCTTTTCTCCATGCTGATGTCGCTTTTCTTGACATCACAAGATGATAGTGAGATATTGTTGCTGGTTCTATGATCTATATTATTGTGGTTCTATGATCAGAGACCCAGGAAAGCTGAAATCCAATCATCTCAACTCCTGAGGCTCAGGATCCCATGGAAACAATATGTTCAAGGAACAATAGCAAACTTTGAGCCAAAGTTCAACTGTTGGTATGTGAGTTATACCCAGTAACCTCTGTCATGGGCTCACTGGTTAAAGGTGAGCTGGGAAGTAGCTTAGGCCTACCTTGCTTTCCCACTCAGCCCCAGATCAGAATTAAGGACCTGTGTGCTCAGGCATGGTGTTGGGGACAGGGAGAGAGAGGGAGGGAGGGAGGGAGGGAGAGGGAGGGAGGGAGGGAGAGAGAGGTGACTGGACCCAGGTGAGGACTCCAGCCAGACACACAGATAGAAGAGGACTAATCAAGGGGCCAGGCTGGGAGGAAGGGAGCTTCACCTCTAAATGATGACCCATAAGGGCACACTGCCCCTCATAAAATACGCACCAGTGAACTCCTGGGCTCTGGCCAACCAGGTTGTTGACTCTTCTTCCTTGTCTGGGGTTGGGGAAATGTAAAAGTATTGGTTAAGGCAAAATCATGGGGAGAAAGGCCATAAGTGTTCTTTCTGCATATCTGCTGTCAATTTAAAACGTTGAGATTTAAGAAAGTAAAAGACTTGACTCCAACAATTCTGTGTGTAGTAGAGTTGAGGTGAGCCCTGCAAAGTTGAAGTATGGAAAACAGAGCATGAAAGAAGCTGTAGTAGAATTCAAATTATATGGAGTTTCAGAGGAGAAAAAAATTTCCTTTTGACTGGGGAGACATGAGGTGGCTTCATGAAGGGCTTGGTATTTTATCTGAGCCTTGAGGGACAACTGGAATTTTGATGGATAGAAATGGGCAAATGGCAGATGGAGAAGAATGAGGAGGGACAAAAAGAGCATGATGTGCTGGCTGGAATGATGCTTGTCAGATGAGCCAGAGTCAAATAGCTGGTAATCAGAGGGCCCAGGACCAGATGCCAGTTGTGATTACTTTCTGTGTAATGCTCTCCCCAGCTCTGCCACACCCATCGCAGCCTAAGGTATTATCCTACTGGACAGAAAGTCACATACACCTTCTTCAACCATGAACTCATTACATGAGGCCCTTGCCCTTTGTTTCTTTGTTCAGTTCAGCTTGTAGAGAAGCATCTTCAGAAGGATTATCTTGGCCCCTTCCTTTTACATGCTTCACACCCAGAGAACCATCTCTAAGTCCAGCCTCCTTTCTTTCCTAAGAGATGAGAAAGCACATAAGTGGGACAGTATAGGGCCTTCATAGGTGTTCAGCTGAGACGGTCACTCTAGGCATTCCCAGTACAAGTAGGTAGAGCTGTGGAGTTCCAGCCAGCAGGACCTAGGCCGAGAGTGGACAGACTGAAGCCTGTCTCCAAAGCCAGGTTCAGCCCAGAGTGTGGCGGTGGTGGTTGGGAAGTGGGGGTGCAGCAGAGGAGTTTGGAAGTTGGGATGCTTGAGGATTAAAGATCTGAGCCTCTGTAGGGCTGTGTGAGGGCTCTCAAAGGGCATCTCCTTGGCACAGGCTGTCAGCACAGGTTTTGTGTTTGTGTGTGAGTGACAGTCACTCAGTTGTGTCGATTCTTTGCGACCCCATGGACTGTACCCTCCAGGCTTTTCTGTCTGAGATTCTCCAGGCAAGAAAACTGGAGTGGGTTGCCATTCCCTTCTTCAGGGGATCTTCCCAACCCAGGGATTGAACCTGGATTTCCCACATCACTGGCAGATTCCTTACTGCTTGAGCCACCAGGGAAGCCCACCAGCGCAGGTAACAGACTGCTGTGAACTCACCGTTCTCACATGAACCCTCTCCAGAAGGTCTGCAGGTAGAGCTACTTTATACCTGTTTATTGGTTTTGTCTTTATGGGAGAGTTTATTCCCCTCTTGGTAGCCTAGGCAGTCAGCACAGGGGTCAAGATATTTTGGACCTGCAGATTACTTATGGAGCAATGACAGGCTTTGCTGGCCACAGTGACAGCACAGGACAGTGAGATCTCCCACCTCCTGTGTGTTGAGCCTGTCCCTGGGGTTCATCCTCTTTCCAGCACAGAGGCCCTGAAGGGGAGCTCTGCTATCACAGCCCATGGAAGGCAACCTTCACACTGACCAGTTTCCACAGAGCTCCCTTCATGTCCTTATTCCTCAGGCAGTAGATGAAGGGATTCAGCATGGGGGTGACCACCATGTACATGACTGAAGCCAGTGAATCCTTGTCAGCTGCATGGGAGGGCGAGGGACTCAGGTAGACCCCTGTGATGGTCCCATAGAAGAGGATGACCACAGCGAGGTGGGAGCCACAGGTAGAGAAGGCCTTCTGTTTTCCCTGGGCAGATGGGACCTTGAGCACTGCAGACACAATGTGGACGTAGGAGATGAGGATGCCGAGGAAGGGGATGAGGACGATCAGGCCCCCCACCAGCAGAATCATGAGTTGATTGGGCAGGGTGTTGGAGCAGGCGAGCTGAAGCAGGGGAACGAGGTCACAGAAGAAGTAAGGGATGACGTTGCTGGCACAGAAATCCAGCCGGGCCATGAGGAGGGTGTGCAGCAGGGCGTGGAGGTTGGCAAGGAGCCAGGCACTCCCGAGCATCAGGGCACAGCTGCTAGACTCATCGACGTGGAGTAGTGCAGCGGCCGGCAGATCGCCACGTAGCGGTCGTAAGCCATGGCCGTCAGGAGGAAGTTGTCCGTGTTTGCAAGCAAAATGCAGAAGTAGATCTGGGCTAGGCAGCCACTGTAGGAAATGGACTGGGTCTGTGTCTGGATGTTCACAAGCATCTTGGGGACTGTGGCGGAGATGAAGCAGAAATCCACCAGGGAGAGGTTGCTGAGAAAGAAGTACATGGGCGTGTGGAGGTGGGAGTCCGAGCCAATAGCCAGGACGATGAGCAGGTTCCCAGCTGCCCCAACCAGGTACATGAGAAGGAAGAGCCCGAAGATCAGCTCCTGCTTCTCAGGTTGGCTGGAGAGGCCGAGGAGGATGAACTGGGAGGCGCTTGTGTGGTTTCCCATCTCCATGGTCCTGCTGGTGGCCCTTGCCCTTTGTTTCTTTGTTCAGTTCAGCTTGTAGAGAAGCATCTTCAGAAGGATTATCTTGGCCCCTTCCTTTTACATGCTTCACACCCAGAGAACCATCTCTAAGTCCAGCCTCCTTTCTTTCCTAAGAGATGAGAAAGCACATAAGTGGGACAGTATAGGGCCTTCATAGGTGTTCAGCTGAGACGGTCACTCTAGGCATTCCCAGTACAAGTAGGTAGAGCTGTGGAGTTCCAGCCAGCAGGACCTAGGCCGAGAGTGGACAGACTGAAGCCTGTCTCCAAAGCCAGGTTCAGCCCAGAGTGTGGCGGTGGTGGTTGGGAAGTGGGGGTGCAGCAGAGGAGTTTGGAAGTTGGGATGCTTGAGGATTAAAGATCTGAGCCTCTGTAGGGCTGTGTGAGGGCTCTCAAAGGGCATCTCCTTGGCACAGGCTGTCAGCACAGGTTTTGTGTTTGTGTGTGAGTGACAGTCACTCAGTTGTGTCCGATTCTTTGCGACCCCATGGACTGTACCCTCCAGGCTTTTCTGTCTGAGATTCTCCAGGCAAGAAAACTGGAGTGGGTTGCCATTCCCTTCTTCAGGGGATCTTCCCAACCCAGGGATTGAACCTGGATTTCCCACATCACTGGCAGATTCCTTACTGCTTGAGCCACCAGGGAAGCCCACCAGCGCAGGTAACAGACTGCTGTGAACTCACCGTTCTCACATGAACCCTCTCCAGAAGGTCTGCAGGTAGAGCTACTTTATACCTGTTTATTGGTTTTGTCTTTATGGGAGAGTTTATTCCCCTCTTGGTAGCCTAGGCAGTCAGCACAGGGGTCAAGATATTTTGGACCTGCAGATTACTTATGGAGCAATGACAGGCTTTGCTGGCCACAGTGACAGCACAGGACAGTGAGATCTCCCACCTCCTGTGTGTTGAGCCTGTCCCTGGGGTTCATCCTCTTTCCAGCACAGAGGCCCTGAAGGGGAGCTCTGCTATCACAGCCCATGGAAGGCAACCTTCACACTGACCAGTTTCCACAGAGCTCCCTTCATGTCCTTATTCCTCAGGCAGTAGATGAAGGGATTCAGCATGGGGGTGACCACCATGTACATGACTGAAGCCAGTGAATCCTTGTCAGCTGCATGGGAGGGCGAGGGACTCAGGTAGACCCCTGTGATGGTCCCATAGAAGAGGATGACCACAGCGAGGTGGGAGCCACAGGTAGAGAAGGCCTTCTGTTTTCCCTGGGCAGATGGGACCTTGAGCACTGCAGACACAATGTGGACGTAGGAGATGAGGATGCCGAGGAAGGGGATGAGGACGATCAGGCCCCCCACCAGCAGAATCATGAGTTGATTGGGCAGGGTGTTGGAGCAGGCGAGCTGAAGCAGGGGAACGAGGTCACAGAAGAAGTAAGGGATGACGTTGCTGGCACAGAAATCCAGCCGGGCCATGAGGAGGGTGTGCAGCAGGGCGTGGAGGTTGGCAAGGAGCCAGGCACTCCCGAGCATCAGGGCACAGGCTGCTAGACTCATCGACGTGGAGTAGTGCAGCGGCCGGCAGATCGCCACGTAGCGGTCGTAAGCCATGGCCGTCAGGAGGAAGTTGTCCGTGTTTGCAAGCAAAATGCAGAAGTAGATCTGGGCTAGGCAGCCACTGTAGGAAATGGACTGGGTCTGTGTCTGGATGTTCACAAGCATCTTGGGGACTGTGGCGGAGATGAAGCAGAAATCCACCAGGGAGAGGTTGCTGAGAAAGAAGTACATGGGCGTGTGGAGGTGGGAGTCCGAGCCAATAGCCAGGACGATGAGCAGGTTCCCAGCTGCCCCAACCAGGTACATGAGAAGGAAGAGCCCGAAGATCAGCTCCTGCTTCTCAGGTTGGCTGGAGAGGCCGAGGAGGATGAACTGGGAGGCGCTTGTGTGGTTTCCCATCTCCATGGTCCTGCTGGGAGATCCAGACCAGGCGCGGACTTTAGAGGATAGTGGTGTCTCCCTCCTTCCCCCATACACCCCCTCAGCTCACATCTTTGTGTTCATCTGGTGGAAACCCAAAAGAAGGCTCTGTACCTATCAAAGGAGAAGCTTCAAGCAGGTCCTAAGGCCCCGGCAGTTCGCAAAGTCAGGGTTTTAAATTATTTTGCCACCAGAATGCTACTGATGCCGAGCCCCACAAAGCCCCATATGCCATCTCCAGGGAGAAGCCTTGTGTGGTGGCAACAACAACGGGGATACTTTAGGTGTGTTAGCCCCCCAAATTTCCATCATACTCTAGTTCTTGGTTCTGATGCTGTCTCAGTATTAAGTAAAGAGCTACAGGAATGTAATTTCCTCCTAATCCCAATAGGATTGCCACCTGAAGGCTCTTTCTATACAGAATTCTAGAACTGCAATGGCACATACATGGAGCTTCAGGATATTTGTAAATATCCCCTTTCCCCACAAACCTTCCGCACCAGTAGTTTACCTCCCCTTGCTCCTCCACCCACATGGAGCCCAGGACTCAGGTGCCCTGGCTGCCACTCATCACTGGCTCTGGGCCACCTTGGTCCTGGTGATGATGCTGGACAGAAGAGCCTGCTGACTGGGACAGCTCAGGCTGCCCTTCCGTCAGGACTGACCCAGGAAGGGCCTGCCTCTGGAGGGTGAGAGCTGCCCTGCAGATAACAAAGAGGAACTGCGAGGGTGATGCTGCCCAAAGAACAGAGTGGGCAGCAGGGCAGCAACTCAGAGTTGGGGTTCTTTGCAAGCACAGCTGAAGTTTCATTAGTTACAAGTGAATTTTCAGTGCTTCACAAGACATACTTGGGATTTGCGTCCTATAGAAGGTACAGCCTAAAAGAGGGAGGGTGGGAAAGAAGCAACTGGAGTTACTGTGCTGCTTGGGGATGAATAGCTGACAGGGGAATCAGTCTGGAAAAGCTACAGGAGTGGGTATGGCCCACCTGGGACCTGGGCAGGGAGTGAAAAGGGGCTCCTGGCCTTGGGAGGCTTTTTCTGTGCCGCCATTTTGTTGGAGCAAAGGGGCTTCCCTGCTCCACGGGCAGCATCCAGTGAGGATGGAGACTCTTGGCCTGTGTTGAGAGCTATGCCTTAGTATAGAAAAGAAATGGCTCCTTTGGAAGTAATATTTTACTGATGCTTTTTATTTTTTAAGGATTCAACTATTTGACAACCCACAGGCAAGAATCTTTGGTAAAGGATAGCGATAAGATAGAAGCCTAAGAGGCTGAGAGAAAAATCTGTTCAGTGAAAAGTAAAACTGAAAGAAAGCATGTATTTAATATGGTTTAGATTCTCATTTGACCAGTGCTGATTAAAACAGCTCTTTGCTGACGCTCAGTCATGTCCGACTCTGTGACCCCATGAATCACAGCACACCAGGCCTCCCTGTCCATCACCATCTCCCGGAGTTCACTCAGACTCACATCCATCGAGTCAGTGATGCCATCCAGCCATCTCATCCTCTGTCGTCCCCTTCTCTCTTGCCCCCAATCCCTCCCAGCATCAGAGTCTTCCAATGAGTCAACTCTTTGCATGAGGTGGCCAAAGTACTGGAGTTTCAGCTTTAGCATCATGCCTTCCAGAGAAATCCCAGGGCTGATCTCCTTCAGAATGGACTGGTTGGATCTCCTTGCATCCTAGGGACTCTGAAGAGTCTTCTCCAACAGCACAGTTCAAAACCATCAATTCTTCGGTGCTCAGCCTTCTTCACAGTCCAACTCTCAGATCCATATATGACCACAGGAAAAACCATAGCCTTGACTAGATGGACCTTAGTCGGCAAAGTGATGTCTCTGCTTTTGAATATAGTTTCTAGGTTGGTCATAACTTTTCTTCCAAGGAGTAAGCGTCTTTTAATTTCATGGCTGCAGTCACCATCCGCAGTGATTTTGGAGCCCAAAAAATAAAGTCTGACACTGTTTCCACTGTTTCCCCATCTATTTCCCATGAAGTTGATGGAACTGGATGCCATGATCTTAGTTTTCTGAATGTTGAGCTTTAAGCCAACTTTTTCATTCTCCACTTTCAGTTTCATCAAGAGGCTTTTTAGTTCCTCTTCACATTCTGCCATAAGGGTGGGTGTCACCTGCATATCTGAGGTTATGGCACTCAGCCTTCTTCACAGTCCAACTCTCACATCCATACATGACCACAGGAAAAACCATAGCCTTGACTAGACAGACCTTAGTCGGCAAAGTAATGTCTGTGCCTTTGAATACACAACTAGGAGTAAGCGTCTTTTAATTTCATGGCTGCAGTCACCATCTGCAGTGATTTTGGAGCCCCAAAAAAGAAAGTCTGACACTGTTTCCACTGTTTCCCCATCTATTTCCCATGAAGTGATGGGACTGGATGCCATGATCTTCATTTTCTGAATGTTAAGCTTTAAGCCAACTTTTTCACTCTCCTCTTTCACTTTCATCAAGAGGCTTTTTAGTTCCTCTTCACTTTCTGCCATAAAGGGTGGTGTCATCTGCATATCTGAGGTTATTGATATTTCTCCCGCCAATCTTGATTCCAGCTTGTGTTTCTTCCAGTCCAGCGTTTCTCATGATGTACTCTGCATAGAAGTTAAATAAGCAGGGTGACAATATACAGCCTGGACGTACTCCGTTTCCTATTTGGAACCAGTCTGTTATTCCATGTCCAGTTCTAACTGTTGCTTCCTGACCTGCATACAGATTTCTCAAGAGGCAGGTTAGGTGGTCTGGTATTCCCATCTCTCTCAGAATTTTCCACAGTTTATTGTGATCCACACAGTCAAAGGCTTTGGCATAGTCAATAAAGCAGAAGTAGATGTTTTTTCTGGAACTCTCCTGCTTTTTTAATGATCCAGCAGATGTTGGTAATTTGATCTCTGGTTCTTCTGCCTTTTCTAAAACCAGCTTGAACATCAGGAAGTTCATGGTTCACGTATTGCTGAAGCCTGGCTTGGAGAATTTGGGGCATTACTTTACTAGCATGTGAGATGAGTGCAATTGTGCAGTAGTATGAGCATTCTTTGGCATGCCTTTCTTTGTGACTGGAATGAAAACTGTGCTTTTCCAGTCCCGTGGCCACTGCTGAGTTTTCCAAATTTGCTGGCATATTGAGTGCAGCACTTTCACAGCATGATCTTTCAGGATTTAAAACAGCTCCACTGGAATTCCATCACCTCCACTAGCTTTGTTCATAGTGATGTTTTCCAAGGCCCACTTGACTTCACATTCCAGGATGTCTGGCTCTAGATGAGTGACACATCATCATGATTATTTGGGTCGTGAAGATCTTTTTTGTACAGTTCTTCTGTGTATTCTTGCCACCTCTTCTTAATATCTTCTGCTTCTGTTAGGTCCAGACCATTTCTGTCCTTTATCGAGACCATCTTTGCATGATATGTTCCCTCTCACTCTAGTAATCAGTATTTCTGGAGTTACATTACCATCTTAGCAGAATGTCCTAAGACACTGGAATTTATCAGCTAACTCTACTCACAATAGTTCCTCTCTTTAAGGGAGTTCCCAGTAGTGCAACAAAGACCTGCAGAAGTCTCTCAGGGTCTCTTGGGTTCCACCCCATCTAAACCTCTTTTGATAAAATCCATGTTTCTCAGACTGTCCGCATCACGTTTAGGTTGGCATCCTGTAAAGCCCGGAGAATTCCCAGTGATTTCAAGAATCTGCATCCCACTCTGTTTCCTTTTAGGACATTCTACTGTCACCCCCCCCCTCCCCCAAGACTCTGTCTCCAACCTCATGCAGGTGTGATCTCTCTTGCAGTGGCAGTCACTCTTAGGTTCTAGATTCTAGAAGTCAGACAGAGCTTGACTTCAATATTACTTGAGGGGTGTGACTCTCAGAAAACATTTAACCTGTGTCACCAGAGATTTCCTATTGGGAAAATCGAAAATTGCCTGTTTCTTATAAAGTTGTCCCTCTCTTATAAAATTGTTGTTATTGTTGTTTAGTCACTAAGTTGTGCCCCCTTTGTGACGCCATGGACTCTAGCCTACCAGGCTTCTCTGTCCATGGAATTTCCCAAGCAAGAATACTAGAGTGGGTTGTCATTTCCTTCTCCAGAAGATCTTCCTGACCCAGGGATCGAACCTGCATCTCCTGCATTGGCAGGCAGATTCTTTACCACTGAGCCACCAGGGAAGCTGTAGGTTAAATTATACATGTGTAAGGTGCCTAGTCCTGCATCTGGCACACAGAAACTATTTAAATACTATTTTCTGGTGTCCTCCCTTGCTCAGGGTGCCTGAAGACTATTCCCCTGGCCCATCATTAAGTCTGTTTCAACCATTTTATGAGGAATCTCACCTCATCCACCTTTCCAATGCAATATCCCAAACTATCTGCTTTACATTAGCTCCCTTCAAGGTCCCTAGCTGAAGTCTATCTTCTCCTATTTTAAAGTCACTTTCAAGTTTAACCTATTTATGCATTTCTGTTCTACCCTCAACGGATATTTCTTGAGATTAGTTCATTTTCCCCTCCTATTCATTTATTTTAGTGAGGTACTGACATGAACTTGAAATAGAAAATTGTCAGTCTGCCAAAGTGTTCGAGTTTCTCATCACCATGTTTGGGTTGCCCTTGTGTACACACCTTTGGTGTGGTCCATTTCTTCTCTCCCTTCAGGGCTCAGCTTGGGAATCCTCTCTAGAAAGTCTTCCCTCACCCCCCTGCTCTGCCCCACCCCTACTAGAGCCTCTTCCTCCCCTAAGGTCCCCTCCCATCTGGGGACTTGGCCCCTCCCACATGAGATCAGCTCATTTTTAAATCAGGGAAAGTTGATGTCACCTTCCAGTGAGAGTGACCCCATGACTTAGGTCACCAGCTCTACTAACATCCCCACGTTCTCTCGGGCTTCTCCCTTCGGTACCCACATCAACATGCCCATCTCCTAGTTTCCTGAATAGATGTAAGATATTGTGGTATTAAACACAATTGTGCTTTCAACTTACTGAAATTACAACAGGCGTTATGGGGGTGTGGGGGAAGAGCGCTGTTAATTCCTTTTCTCACTTGTCCTCATGCTTACCACTCAAAATACACATGTTCTGGGCATATGTTGGCACAAATACACAGACATACTGACTTTGAAAGAGGCATATTTTTTGCACTCCTTGACATCTGCTTGTGTTGGTTAAACACATAGCTCTTCTGTTCGTGTTTCAACATGGTCGAAAAACACACTCGAATGTGTCAAGCCTGTATGTGTCCTCTTTAATAACTGATATAAATCGTTGCCAACACACTCTAGCATCACCTCGGCCACTTAGGGACAGCACTGAAGTGCACGGGGAGTGGTTGGTTGGATGAGCCCATCATTTGTTGGATCGGTGGGTGGCAGATAGATGATGTCATCCTTTCTCATACTCCTCCCCTGCTATCTCTCTTTTGCTCCTTTTTTTGTTCCTTAAGAGAAATCAGATCAGTTTTTTGACAAGACTGAGTACATTAAGAAAAATCAGGATTGAGTTCTCATTGTGGATAAATTGAGGCATTGGCTTCCCTGGTGGCTCAGCAAGTAAAGAGTCTGCCTGCGATGCAGGGGATGAGAGTTCAATCCCTGGGTCAGGAAGATCCCCTGGAGAAGGAAATGGTAACCCATTCCAGCATTCTTGCCTGGGAAATCGCACAGAAAGAGGAGCCCGGTGAGCTACAGTCCACGGAGGTCACAAGAATCGAACACAATTTAGTGACTAAAGCACCACCAGAAGTGAAGTTAAGTGACTCTCTTTCACTCTGTTCTGCCACTTTGCTATCCATCTATAGGAAAACATGGATGCTCTGATTGTATACATTTGAGGACAGTACATACTGTCATGGTGACTTTCTGGGTTATTGTAGACTTAAATGTTAAATATTCTGATTTGGAAGAATCTAAATTTACAACTGTAGTATGGCATCACCCCTAGCTTTTATACACAGAGAACGGCACAAGTTTCTTCCACTCTCTTCATTTGCGTGTTGAAATTCTATTCACAACTATCATTTATTTACATATGTCTATTCAAACGGTTGTGTTTCACAGCGTTGCATTTTATGAGACAGGCTACCTTCATCCATATTTTATTGCAAAGAGATGATCATTTTTCCTAGGTATTTTAAAATATGAGCAATGGTTGCTTATACAACAGGAAAAAAACAACCTGAAACACACAAAAACAACCCATCAAATTCAGACGACTAGAAGTATGGCTGGAAGGTTACAGCTCTGGCCAAACTGAATCCTTTAGCAATGACTGCCTTGCCTTTAATTCTGTGAATGACAGCCTCCCAGTAGGCTGCATTATTCTGATCACACTTACATCCGTGCTATAATTGGCTGCCCACGAAACTCTCATCGCAGACAGCCTTGTTAGCTCATGGGGAAGAATGGTACAGGCAACACATCAAAAGGTTGAATATGGAAAAGGAATGAAAGAGCCTAGCAGCCTGCTGAATCCTGGTAATTGAAGAAAGGAGAATCTGTGTGTGTGTGTGTGTGTGTGTGTGTGTGTGTGTGTGTGTGCACGCACACATCCATACAGTAGTCCCGCTGCTGAGGACCGCCAAATGAGGGAACAATAATAATCTGTGGAGGAACAAAGATATGGTGAGACAAAAGCACACTGGTGAAGAGCACACAATTCACAGAATAACTTCCCACCTGCTAGTGCTGCTTCCAAACACCTGTGCAATTATCTCCCGATCTTAGTTATCAATGGCTTTGATCATGAGAGTCCAGAGGGTCTGAGGCTTTGGCTTTTAGCCCTTCCTTTACATTGAGAAGTGTGATGGAGAACAAGAGCATTTGCAGTTGGAATTCTGATTTCCAAGTGGATTTGAAAGCATAGGAAGATGTAAAGGGAATTGCTCTTAGAACCGGGATTTGATCCCTGAATTAAATCTTGGCTGTGTAATGTTGGAGGGAACTCTCAACCTTTCATTCAACAACGTGAATCAGCTACATGTTATTGTAAAGCAATTATACTCCAATTACAAAAAAAAGTTTTTTTAAATGGTCAATAAGCATAAAAGGATAAACAAGCAGAAAATGAAAGTAAAAACAATTAAAAAAAACTATCAACCTTACAACAAACAGTTGGCTTGGCTATTACATGGGGATTATAATGTCTACTTTGTAGGGTTCTCTGAGGACGAAATAACTTGATGTGGCAAGCACCATGTGTGGTTATGTTTCTTAGTAGACAGTTGTAGTTGTAGATATTGCTATTTCTGTTTGTTGAGAGAAAATATAGGCACTAAAATAGTAGAGATTTCTTACAGATAACTGTAGCATGACTGAATAATTAATGGTATCCTTCCTGTCCAAACTCTAGTATGTGTGGTAACTAATTGATGGAATCCAAACTGTGGAAAATTCTTAAAGAGATGGGAATACCAGAACATCTTACCTGCCTCCTGAAAATCTGTATGCAGTTCAAGAAGCAGCAGTTATAACTGGACATGGAAAAATAGACTGGTTCCAAATTGGGAAAGGAGTATGTCAAGAGTATACATTGTTGCCCTGCTTATTTAACTTATATGCAGACTACATTATGAGAAATGTGGGCTGGATGAAGCACCAGCTGGAATCAAGATTGCTGAGAGAAATATCAATAACCTCAGATATGCAGATGACACCACCCTTATGGCAGAAAGTGAAGAGGAACTAAAAAGCCTCTTGATGAAAGTGAAAGAGGAGAGTGAAAAAGTTGGCTTAAAACTCAGCATTGAAAAAACAAAGATCATGGCATCTGTTCCCATCACTTCATGGCAAATAGATGGGGAAACAGTGGAAACAGTGAGAAACTTTATTTCGGGGGGCTCCAGAATCACTGCAGATGGTGAATACAGCCATGAAATTAAAGACACTTGCTCCTTGGAAGAAAAGCTCTGACCAACCTAGACAGCATAATAAGAAGCAGAGACATTACTTTGCTGACAAAGGTCCATTTAGTCAAAGCTATTGTTTTTCCAGTGGTCATGTATGGATGTGAGAGCTGGACTGTGAAGAAGGCTGAACACCAAAGAATTGATGCTTTTGAACTGTGATGTTGGAGCAGACTCTTGAGAGTCCCTTGGACTGCACGGAGATCCAGCCACATCAGTCCTCAATATTCATTGGAAGGACAGATGCTGAAGCTGAAGCTCCAACACTTTGGCCACCTGATGTGAAGAACTGACTCATTGGAAAAGACCCTGATGCTGGGAAAAATTGAAGGTGGGAGAAGGGGACAACAGAGGATGAGATGGTTGGATGACATCACTGATTCCATGGACGTGATCACTGATTCCATGGACGTGAGTTTGAGTAAGCTCCGAGAGTTGGTGATGGACAGGGAAGCCTGGCGGGCTACAGTCCATGGGGTCACAAGGAGTCGGACACTACTGAGCGGCTAACACACACATCCTACAGTAGAGGGCCATGTGGCCTGTAGGAATGAGAGGACTTGGCCCCAGTGCTCCGTCAGGAGCTGAGATTCAGTCCCAGAGCAGTAAGGCCTCCCTCCCATAAGGGCGAGAAGGACTGGGGCCCAGGAACAAAGGGCCCTAGGCCGGGTCGCTTTAAGGAGAAGCTGTACCACAACCACTTTTAATGCAAGAAGAATAGGGAAAGAAGACATTTTCTCAGAGCCCAGAGCTTCCCAATCCATACCCGTGGATTTTGAACCCTGGGTGAAGGAGTCTGAATGTTTTGGTGTGGTATGGCATACTAGCAATTTCTAACATGGAACCTAAGGAATCAGGACAAATATAGTCCAGGCCTGTGGTGGGACAAATGCTAGGAAAGGCACTAGGCAGGAATCTGTGCGTTATCTGGCCAGTTCCTAGCCCAAGCCCTGTAGAGAGGTGACTGCCAACCCCAGGCTCACCTAGCCCCATTCTTGCCACAGAAGAAAATGTTTTGGGAATTAAATTGAATGGTGATGGCAGTGCAGATGTTGAGTAAATGAACTAATTACAACTTAAACTGCATGACTCTTACAAATAAGTAGGAGGACATTAAAGTAAGTGCTAATAAGCCGGGGAAAATGTCACATGAACTAGGAGCCGTTATCTTGAAGGCTGGCTTGATTTAGAGGGGCCAGGGAGGGGAATTCTAAGCAAGAACAGCAGCCATAGAAACAGACTTCAAGTAGCTTGGAAAACAGACAGCAGGACAGGGGTGCTACTTGCGACCAGTGGGAGATGAGGCTGGATAAGTCAAGTGCAACAGGACTGAAGAAGGCTGGTGACACCATATCACTGATTCCATGGACGTGAGTTTGAGTAAGCTCCGAGAGTTGGTGATGGACAGGGAAGCCTGGTGTGCTACAGTCCATAGGGTCACAAAGAGTCGGACGTGACTGAGCGAATAAACTGTACTGAGCTGAACTGAACTTCCTTTCCTCTTTATAAGGAAAAGAGGAAGAAACATCTTCTCCACGTGGTGCAGGAGCACAGAGCCTCAGGAAGGAATCAATCCACACAAGTTCACTCCATCAGCATGTAATGTATCTCTTGCTCACAGTTACCCTGCTTATGGGATTCTCTTCCTGACCCCAAAACTAACCCCCGAAGTATGCACTCACATTAAACTCTTACCCATAGAGTTTTATAAAATGTGATATCCTTCCTTTACAAAGGAAGAAATGATTGCCATTGTCCTATAATCGGAACAATAATTTTCAGTTTCCTCTTTGAAGTAGAACCTCTGTGCTATCCACGTTATCTCCTTGGGGACCAACCCACTTCTTCCCTCAGCCTCCTGGAGTGTCTGTTGCCAGTGGCTCACAGCTGAATCTTTCCCTGGGACTTTCTCTCAGCTAACAGAAGCCAGTTCACCCAAGGTTGCATCTCTTTCTTGTGGCTGCCTTTATCCAATGACTGAGGGGTGAAGGGTATGCAAGTAAGCCCTCTTGTCTCAATATGGGACTGCCCTGAAGGGTCCTCCCAGGTCCCTAACTTCCTGTGAAATCAGAGGACCTCTCTACTGGAACTGCATGACAGGCAACTTTCCCTTCTGCCTTCTTCCTTTCTTGAATCACTGATAGGAGTTGTTCTAAAAGCTCTCAAGTGTCAGTTAGGGTCAAAGAAGCAGATTCCAAATAAGAATTAGACATGCAAGCATTTATCGGGGAAAATGCTTGTGAAACAGAAAGAACCGAGGATGCAAGAAGATGCAGGAGAGCCTTTGGACTGGGCTATAGGCCTGACACCGATGGAGGGACAGAGGAAAAGAAGTAAGGTTAAGAAAAGCCTCAATCTGTAGTGTAAGTGTGAAAAATTCTTAGTGGAGCTGATGAGGCTTCTAGAGCATTGTCTGCTCCTTAGAGTTGGACAGAAATAGACAGTCCAGCTCTATTTCCCCTGCTGTGCTAAGTCATGACCCGGAGGAGCCCAGGGAGACCATGGTCATACTGTGAATGCTGCACAGACGCGCACAAATGAAGCCATAACATCTAGAAGTTCTCATCCAACCTCTTTCCCTGTAGCTGGTTGTTTATAGGTCAATTCAAGTGACATCACCATGGTCACCAAATCTCCTTGATTATCTTCACCCCAGAGGGTGAACATCTTGGTCACATGGTCACCTTGCAGGGAACCTGATCTGAGAGAGCTGGTTTCAGGAGTGTTCTGTGGAATTCTAAAATGGAACTTTGAAGCTGGATGACGTATGGGCTGGCTGGTGATGAAGACCCTGTCACGGGTGGTAGGGGAAGTGCTCAGAGTCCCTGAGATGAGGCAGCTCTGCAATTGTCAACATTTTGCTGATGGTACACTGGGATGGGGCATGGATGGAAGGCATGTGATGGCAGGTGCCCTGTCTCAGGCCTGCCAGGGGATGGAGCAATCATATTTCAAAGACAGATATCAGAAGGGTGTCACTGAGCAAAATTTTTGCCCTGGAGAGAAACAATGAAAGGTTGAGAGTGATTAATCACCAATTGAAGGCAAAATGTGAAACTCAGAGGGTCTCTTTGGCAGCACAGAAAGAGACTCTTATCTCCTGTAGACAGAGGGCAGAGCAGGCCAAAGATCAGTCTCAAGACTTAATTATAAGGATAACAAAGCTCCAGCAAAGGTCACATTTTCAACTCTGGAGAAGCTGCTTCCTCAAGGCCAGGGCCCTTGATGAGGAAGAGTAAGCCCTGACATGTCTAAATCAATGCCTTCGAAAATATGAAAATCCCAGATATTTGCAAAATCACGGGGCTGCAGGAGTGGCCTGTTTGTCCCTATTGAATGTCAACCCTCCCCTCGTCTAGAAGAAATGAAGGCACTTGTCCTTGCAGGACAGCATTCAGTCATGTTAGCATCCAGCCCTTCTGTTTTCCTGGCCACTAGGCTAGACATTAGAGCCAGGTTTTTATATAATGTGCTGGGAAGTGCTGGGCTCAGTAAGGAAGGAAAGGACTATACTCTGAAAGGGTTGCTGATATACTTCTGCCACAAACTCTCACACCATCTTCTCTTACAGCCAGTCATCAGAGAAATGAAAATACAGGGGATCCTGAAACCACGTTTCAGCTGAGCTAATGGGACAAAGTGCAAGTCTGCCGCAAATAAGAGTAACGTGGGGTCCTTTCCTCAAGTCTGGAAGGATGATGGGAAAAAAAAATAAAAACAAATAAATGTCTCAAAAGGTGAAAGACAGATTTTCTTTTCTAGAGTAGGTGGGGCACGGAGGGAGTGGCCGAGTTCCCTGGAGAGAATGGAGATTTCATGGAGGAGAGAACTCCAGGCTCATCACAGGCAGAGGGAAAAAAAGCAAGAGATAGGAAACCACAGACTGAACAATCACAGCTCTTTCAAAAATCAGGAACATCCTTATCCTGGGGATAAAGATGAGGAGATACACAACTGGAGAAAAAAACAAAGGACATCATTGTGAAGGGTTTCATAGACCATGGTAAGATGCTAAGAAATTTGGACTTGATTCTGCTTTGTGGTTGTTGATTTGAATTTTATATTGAACTATTTTAAACTATTTTAATAACTAATCAAAGAAAACCCTTTCAAATATGTTTAAAAAAAAAACAACAAACCCTATGTTTGAACACACTAGAGATAGCCAACACAATTAACTTGGGCTGCCAAGTTCATATCCATTTGCTCAGCTTTCAAAATAAAGCTTCTCCTGTCATTTCCATTTAATTACAAAAATATCATGAGGTGGCAAAAATGGCTGTTAAAAACCTGTTCCTAATTTCAAGTATTTATCAGTGTGAATTAAGGTTTTTAAAATTTCTCTAAATTCTAAACCAAGTGCAGATATAAAATTGGACATCACAGTTGATGTAAAATTAAAATTTTATTCACATAGCTGATTGGAAATTTTGGTAATCACCTTAATAATCTCAGTGTTCTCATTGATCAACTAGCTGGGATTCATAAAATAAATTTCAGTAATATAATACCCATCAGTTTCAAATATTTAATGCTTTGAGGTATTATTTTGTTTCCAAACTATCCCACCTGTACAAAGTTCAGTTCAGTTCAGTTCAGTCACTCAGTCGTGTCAGACTCTTTGCGACCCCATGAATCACAGCACGCCAGGCCTCCCTGTTCATTACCATGTCTCGGAGTTCATTCAGACTGACATCCATCGAGTCTGTGATACCATCCAGCCATCTCATCCTCAGTCTGGTTTCATAGACCATGGTAAGATGCTAAGAAATTTGGACTTGATTCTGCTTTGTGGTTGTTGATTTGAATTTTATATTGAAATATTTTAAACTATTTTAATAACTAATCAAAGAAAACCCTTTCAAATATGTTTAAAAAAAAAACAACAAACCCTATGTTTGAACACACTAGAGATAGCCAACACAATTAACTTGGGCTGCCAAGTTCATATCCATTTGCTCAGCTTTCAAAATAAAGCTTCTCCTGTCATTTCCATTTAATTACAAAAATATCATGAGGTGGCAAAAATGGCTGTTAAAAACCTGTTCCTAATTTCAAGTATTTATCAGTGTGAATTAAGGTTTTTAAAATTTCTCTAAATTCTAAACCAAGTGCAGATATAAAATTGGACATCACAGTTGATGTAAAATTAAAATTTTATTCACATAGCTGATTGGAAATTTTGGTAATCACCTTAATAATCTCAGTGTTCTCATTGATCAACTAGCTGGGATTCATAAAATAAATTTCAGTAATATAATACCCATCAGTTTCAAATATTTAATGCTTTGAGGTATTATTTTGTTTCCAAACTATCCCACCTGTACAAAGTTCAGTTCAGTTCAGTTCAGTCACTCAGTCGTGTCAGACTCTTTGCGACCCCATGAATCACAGCACGCCAGGCCTCCCTGTTCATTACCATGTCTCGGAGTTCATTCAGACTGACATCCATCGAGTCTGTGATACCATCCAGCCATCTCATCCTCAGTCGTCACCTTTTTCTCCTGCCCCCAATCCCTCGTAGCATCAGAGTCTTTTCCAATGAGTCAGCTCTTCGCATGAGGTGGCCAAAGTATTGGAGTTTCAGCTTTAGTATCATTCCTTCAAAGAAATCCCAGGGTTGATCTCCTTCAGAATGGACTGGTTGGATCTCCTTGCAGTCCAAGGGACTCTCAAGAGCCTTCTCCAACACCACAGTTCAAAAGCATCAATTCTTTGGTGCTCAGCCTTCTTCATAGTCCAACTCTCACATCCATACATGACCACAGGAAAAACCATAGCCTTGACTAGATGGACCTTAGTTGGCAAAGTAAGGTACAAAAGAGGAATTAAAAATTGCAAGCATAGGTAATGGTAAGCCAATAAAGGATCTTAAAAGCAATGAGATAATTCTTAAAAATTTGAAAAAATCATGCTGATGGTGAAGTCACAAAAGAATCAGAGAAAAGTCTGAAGCATAGGTTTTTCAATCCAGGAATGAGCTGGCCCTATGACTGGAAGAATTGATGGGATGGGAGGGGACAGAAGAGAGGAAGGATGGGGTGGACTTCTTGAGGAGGAAGCATCTGTAGCTCTTGAGGAGGATTCTGGTGCGGAGAATGGCGAACAGATGGGGCGGTGAGTTCAGTGACTGGGTGGGATTGATGGCTTCTTCATCTTTGACTTTTTACACGAGCTTAGTACAGGAGCTCTCACATAGAAAAATCCAGTAAATATTTTTGAAGTATTAAAATGTTTGCCAAACAACAGTGCTTTGGTTGGCTCACAGTATTTTGAGAAGTCCCATCCAAAGACTTGTATGATCTCACAGAGTGTTCCTTTTTTTCCTCTTAAGGGGCTTTGTCAAAAAGAAGGATTCAGCTGTAATGTCTGTCATTTTACTTCTAAGTCAAGGATAATGTCTACTAAGAAAACTCACTTTTAAGAAATCCTTACGCATCATTATACTTTGGGTGGCCTGTGAATGGAAAATCCTCTTGGGCCCCAATCTGGTGGGTGGTATTTCTAGAACTGCATTTGAAAGGCAATAGAAATGCTTTCACTAGAGCTCCAGACAAACTCCCCTGTGCTCTTGCATGTATTACCAATATTTAGGGAAAATAATTATTTTTAAAGCAATTGCAAATTCATAGGAAGGTGCAAAGTAATGCACAGGGATTTTCTGTGTACTCTACAAGAGGAGATATATTTTTAAAGTATCTTGGAATTAATTTCCTAGTGTTAAGGAATATATATGTACACAGACATATATATGTGCATGTGTTTATATATATATATATATATATATGTAATATTTAATGAGATTGGGTAAGCAGGAATCTGGGGAATTAAGGCAGAAAATAGCAATATTGATATGGTAATGACTCATTAGATTTTCCCAAGAGCAGCTAAGTGTTGCTGTGTTTCTAAAGGTGTTCTGTTTGGACCAAAGTCAATGACAAAATCCTCACACGGATGTGGAACCTGAGACAGTAAACATATTTCTCTGGTATTTAATTAACTCTACAGAAAGTAAGGCAAATAAAATCCGTTTCTAAAGGGAAATAGCAATCACAGCTAGTAGAAAACATCATTTAAATGCACCCATGCCCACTTTCACAGACACATGCCTATACACACACATGCAAAATTAGTAGCTGACTGGATTTTAAATTTGAAATATGCTCAATTTCTTCTGTGTAGTACACTTCTAAGTATCTTGGTCTTTTCATTGGCCCCAAATATTATGGAAGAGCTTCATACAACATTTGGCAAAATTCCTTTGAAAATTAAGACTAATTCTGACATCTGATTTTTTTTTTGCACCAAAATCTTCTCCTAACTCTGATTAGTTGGTCACAGGGTTGAGCCTCATGGTGCTTTTCAAGCCTTGCCCTTCTGTCCCGTCACTAACCAAAGTGACAACAAAGCCCAGAAAATGTGCTCTGGCCATAGTCTGTGCTTTTTTCAGGCCAGTGATAATAGTCTTAACTTAGATTTCATAGATTGAGATGTTTTTCACATACATTCTCTTTTTTCATTTATCAACAAGCCTATGGGACAAGTATTACTTCCCTGTTTAATTGTATAGAAAGTTGAGGGTTGGAAAGAAGTTGTTGCTGTTCAGTCTCTAAGTCATGTCCACCTCTTTGTAACCTCATGCACTGCAGCACACCAGGCTTCCTTGTTCTCCACTGTCTCCTGGAGTTTGCTCAAACTCAAGTCCATTGAGTTGGTGATGCCATCCAACCATCACAACTTCTGTGACCCTCTTCTTCTTCTGCCCTCAATCTTTTCTAGCATCAGAGTCTTTCCCAGTGAGTTGGCTCTTTGCATCAGATGGCCAAAGTATTGAAGCTTCAGCCTCAGTATCAGTTCTTCCAATGAATATTCCAGGTTGATTTCCTTTAGGATTGACTGGTTTGATATCCTTGCTGTCCAAGGGATTCTCAAGAATCTTCTCCAACACCACAGTTCAAAAGCATCAATTCTTTGGCACTCGGCCTTCTTTATGGTTCAACTCTCATATCTGTACATGACTACTGGAAAAAAAAACAAAACCCATAGTTTTGACTGTACAGACCTTTGCTGGCAAAGAGATATCTCTTATCTTTCATGTGCTATCTAGGTTTGTCAAAGCTTTTCTTCCAGGAGCAAGCGCCTTTTAATTTATTGGCTGTAGTCACCATTTGCAGTGATTTTGGAGCCCAAGAAAAATCTGTTACTGTGTCCACTTTACCCTCATCTATTTACCATGAAGTGATAGGACTGGATGCTGTGATCTTAGTTTTCTGAAAGGAAAGAAATTATAAAGATATAATGTATAGCACCAGGAATACAGTCAATATGTTATGATAACTTTGTATGTAGTGAAATCTATAAAGATACTGAATTATTATGTTGTGCACCTGAAACTAATATAATATTGTTAGTTAACTGTACTTCAATAAAGAAAAAGAAAGTCAAGGGTTAGCATGATGGAGAGGTTTACCCTAAATCAAAGAACTAGTTAGTAGCAAGGTCTGGACTAAGATTCCTTGATTTCTGTTTCTAAGCCCAGTGATCCTTCTCTACCATAACAGCTATTCCATTTGTAACTGATATAGTCTCAAATTTTTTCTGAGACTACCATCAGTGAATTTTCCAATAAAATGGCTGGATGCCCCAAATCCCAAACTCTGGGTACCTTAGCATACTAGAATATCTCCAAGACTAATGAAGGCCTTCCCATCTGGCTCTAGCTCCATTTTTTTTTTTTTGGGTTTCTACTGCCTCATGAATCTCTGCTCTGCACTGTGCATCTTCAACTCACATCCCCCTTCTGGAGGTACAGATAGGTAACTGGGCTCTCACCCACAGAAGGTGGGTGGGTGGGCTGGCAGATACCTCTTCTAAGCCTGTCCTAGAGACACTCAGAGATGTGCACCTCTGTGTCTTTTCCTTCCCTAGGGTAGGAATGGCTACAACCAGAACTATATTGGAAGCCATATCTTGCAGATGGCAGGGATGACCTCAGCTGGGGTTCGTGATTAATCAAGTAGAGGAGAGCCATGTTCTGAACAGATACACCCTAGATCATCATGTGAGAAATAAATTTCAATATTCCTTCAGTGCAGTCGCTCAGTCGTGTCTGACTCTTTGCAGCCCCATGAATCGCAGCACGCCAGGCCTCCCTGTTCATCACCATCTCTCGGAGTTCACTCAGACTCACCTCCATCGAGTCCGTGATGCCATCCAGCCATCTCATCCTCAGTCGTCACCTTTTTCTCCTGCCCCCAATCCCTCCCAGCATCAGAGTCTTTTCCAATGAGTCAACTCTTCGCATGAGGTGGCCAAAGTACTGGAGTTTCAGCTTTAGCATCAGTCCTTCCAAAGAAATCCCAGGGTTGATCTCCTTCAGAAAGGACTGGTTGGATCTCCTTGCAGTCCAAGGGACTCTCAAGAGTCTTCTCCAGCACCACAGTTCAAAAGCATCAATTCTTCGGCGCTCAGCCTTCTTCACAGTCCAACTCTCACATCCATACATGACCACAGGAAAAACCATAGCCTTGACTAGACGGACCTTAGTCGGCAAAGTAATGTCTCTGCTTTTGAATATGCTATCTAGGTTGGTCATAACTTTTCTTCCAAGGAGTAAGCGTCTTTTAATTTCATGGCTGCAGTCACCGTCCGCAGTAATTTTGGAGCCCCCCAAAATAAAGTCTGACACTGTTTCCACTGTTTCCCCATCTATTTCCCATGAAGTGATGGGGCCGGATGCCATGATCTTCATTTTCTGAATATTCCTTAAATCACTGAATTATTAATACTGTTGTCATATCCTAACTAATTTAAGCTTCCTCACCAAACATACCCATTAAAGTGGCTTTCTAACCAAAGGTCAATATCTCTTCCTAAAACTGAATTCTATCTTTAGCTTAGCCAAACCAAACTTAGCTTTTTCAATAGTATAGTATGCTCCCATTATACTATGTAGGATGGTATAAAACTACTGGAAAAAGCATAGGGCCTAAGGTCAGGCAGACTTGGATTCAAGTATACTTTTTAGCTAGGTGACTGGCTAATCTCTGAACCAAAATTTCATCTTATGACAAAAATGGGCTCTTTGGGGAGAAATAAATATGATAATATGTGTAAAATACCATATCACAGGTTTCCTGAATATTTGGTACATGGTATGCAACCAATAATATCAGTAATAGTTATTATTCATGGAGCGATGTTTCAGGCTTTCTTTTGGTTAAAAAATATATATTGTGAATCACGTTCCAAGAGGAATAGACAGTCAATCCTTGGAGTGCATGTCTGCTAAGTTGCTTCAGTCACGTCTGACTCTTTGCAACCCTATGGACCCTATGGGATTCTTCGGCAAGAATACTAGAGTGGGTTGCCATGCCCTCCTCCAAGGAATCTTCTTGACCCAGGGATTGAAACCACAGCTTTTATATCTCCTGCATTGCAGGCATATTCTTTACTGCTGAGCTACGGAGCAAGCCCCCGTTCTCAGGGACCCAACCTGTAATGTCAGAGACGTGGATACTTAACTTACCCTACTTATTTTCTCCCAGATTATGGTCTCTTTTTAAATTATCTTTTTTTTTTAACCACCTAACACTCTTTTGCTAACCTATATTTGCATAATGGCATAGTAAATCTTTTACTGTTCCAGAAATTTGGTTTCCAGGACTGATACTTTGTCATTAATAAGCTTAATAATACTTTGCCCTTAATAATACTTCGTCCTTTCAAAAGTTTTCATTAATCTTAACTCTGATACTCTTATGTGATAATTGACAGATCATTTGCATTCTTAGTGCCTTCACTTTCCATCCTCTGAAAAGCTAGATGAAAATTTTTGTGGATGAGGGAAATGACTTATGGAAGTAAAGTGAAGTGAAGTAAAATCCCTCAGTCGTGTCCAACTCTGTGACCCCATGGACTGTAGCCTTGGTTACAAATGTAGAAGGTGCAACATTAATATGTTAACCCAATTAAGGCTTCCATTTCTTAGAAGTTTGTTTTTTTTTTCTTAAAACATGTTTATTTTGGGGTAAATATAAAGATGTTTTTAAAATATTAGTATTAAAAATGGCAATAGATCATCCTAACACTCATTGTTAATATTTTGGTCAAATTATTTTTATTCCCTTTTCAACACACACACGCACATACACACACACACACACACACACACTGTTTTGTTTGTCCTTTCTGCTCTTTTCTGTGTTTCTGCTCTTTTCTAAGTTTGAGTTCATATCATTCAGTTTCATATTTTTCTCTTATTCACAGAATATCATGTAGTAAACATTTTTCTACCCAAGGAACATTTCTAGGGCCCAATTTACATTATGCCACAGAAACCATTTAAATCTGCAATGACAGTCAGAGAAAGTTTTGAATTCCTAAATTTTCTTTTGTGGCAGCCTTTCTGCAGCTGTTGTAAGAAATGCTGCTTTTGTCAAAAAATTCTCTTGGCTTTTATTACCTGACTGTCACTTATCCTAAGGAGCTCTAGTGCTATTAGCCAGTGGGGCATTCACTGGGGGTACTCTCTGTAGTGGAAATAGGGAGTCCTGTAGTTCATTAGCAGGCTTCCCAGGTGGGTTCAATCCCTAGATCAGGAAGATCCCCTGCAGAAGGAAATGGCAACCCACTCCAGTATTCTTGCCTGGAAAATCCCATGGACGGAGGAGCCTGGAGGGCTATAGTCCATAGGGTGGAAAAGAATCAGACACGAGTAAAGCAACTTGGCACGCGTGCAGGTAGTTCATTATTAGCAGATTTATCTTTAACTTTCCCTTCAAACACTCATAAATAACACACAAAACTCTTATGTCTGTGCTTTGAACTACCTTTTATTTTTCTTTCAAGTATCATGTCTTAGTAACCAAAATACTGTAATATACTAAAGTAACAGTATCAAGATTGGAATAGTGGTGACTTTGCATAGTCTGGTGGTTTAGGTATTCTAAGCCTGAAGTTGAGTCCTTGAGAAATGGGACTCAACTCAGACCCTGGAAAAGTCCAAAACCCCTGATTATGAAATATTGGAAGACTGAAGGTTTCCAGCTAAATATGAATATACATGTTATATATAAGATGAGAGAGTTATTGCATTGCAGCTAACAGATGCAGACTGAGGGTAGGGAAGAAAGGTGTTTTGGAGTTGTTTTTTTTTTTTTTTTAATGTTTTTAACCTATAGTTTATACTGTCCCTCCCTTTCCCCATCAGACATGCCAAGAACACTTAGTAGATTCATAATGCTGAACTGGCAACTGAGTTTGAAGGCAGGGGTGGGTAGGGGGGAGATGAAAACCAAGGGACTCCATTAGGAATTGCCTCTGCTATCTCATTAATTTCTTCCAGCAAATAATACATGCAGAACTCAGGCTATTGAGGTCTCCAAAGAATATCATTTTTTTGTGGGGTTATAACAAATTAAAGAAATAAATTAAGTCACTAACCCAGCAGGGAAGTACTTGAAATCCTGGGCTCTGTAGTCTTTACTGCTGTTCTGGAATTACAGTAACAAAGAGATCTTTTCTGGAAATACATATATTTAAAATGTATGTTATATGTAATAAGTAAATTACCAATGTAGTTTTGCTTTTTATTATTAGCCTTGCATGTATGCCTGCTAAGTCACTTCAGTCATGTCTGATTCTTTGCAACCTCATGGACTGTAGCCCACTAGGCTCCTCTGTCCATGGGATTTTCCAGGCAAGAATACTGTAGTGGGTTGCCATGCCCGCCTCCAGGGGATCTTCCTGACCCAGGGATGGAACCTGCATCTCTTACGTCTCCTGCATTGGCAGGAGGAGGGCTCTTAAACACTATTATCACCTGGAAAGCCCTTAGTGTACTTCAAAAGCCCCTTCTGTGCCCCAAACCCCAAAATTTGTATCTTCTACTCACTAATTCCAAATAGAGAATAACAGTTGTTAAATAGAGTGGAAGTAAAAATTCAGTGTTCTTTTATATAGAAACAGAGACAGACACAGTCCATCCTTGGGTGTGTGGTTTTTTGTGTTTTTTTTTGGCTTGCTTATTTGTTTCCTTGTTTTATGACTTGCTTGGGATAATTTTGTGGAATCTGTCTCATCACAGAGTACAGCCAATGATATCTCTGCTTATTTTTAAAAATCACTGCTTTTATGATTAAGTCTGGCTTTCTAGGGTCTATATAATAGTGTCCATTAACTGTTGGTTAGAGGTTGTGCTTAAATGGTTATAGTTGGTAAAGTGTTATTCACTCAGTTGTGTCCAACTCTTTGCGACCCCATGGACTGTAGCCCACCAGGCTCCTCTGTCCATGAGATTCTTTAGGCAAGAAGAGTGGAGTGGATAGCCGTTCCCTTCTCCAGGGATCTTCCTGACCCAGGGATTGAACCCACATCTCCCACGTTGCAGGCAAATTCTTTACTCTCTGAGTCACCAGGGAAGCCCTTCAGTCAGTAAAGTTTCCACCTTCACCAGCGTAAAGAGGGTGGGCAGGACTTTGATTACACTTAAATGGAAGGAAGTTTACTGTTCTTCTCCAGCTGTTATTTGCAGCTGGGTTCCCTCCTGTCTCTCACAGGGGCATTTACACACTCCCAGAGGGACAAGTAGAGGGCTTGGGCCCTCTCTAATCTTTCTGATTGTACATACACATTTCAGGAAGCTCATTCTGGTGGTCTTATGGAGAGTGGGTTGAAATAAGGATGTCTGGACTTAATGAGACTACTTAAGTGATTCATTTTAGAACTCAGAAGGAGAAACTCACTCAAGGGGCCATAGAACCACAACTTTATGCAACTCTAAGGGTCATAATCCACAGGTTTGTCTGTAAAACCCATATAAGAATATGTGTTAGGTAAACGGGAGCCCCTAGAGTTGTTTAATTGGCAGTGTGTGTGGTCATGTGGGATGGCTCTATAAAGACATTTCAGCAAATAGTGATGACAATGAAAAAGGGCATAAGTTGTCAAGTCCTGACACAGAAATACAGTACAAAGAACAAAGTGTATAAAGGATTTAAGATCAATTGTTCTAAAGCAAAGATTCCAGACAGCTGGCCTAAAAATAGTTTTTGTGTGTTTGAAACATTATTCAGTGGAAGAAAAAATGCACGTTTTTTTCCTTTTCCAAAGAGAGTAGAAAAATTAGAAATGGCTACAGCAGTGGTGGTTATATTGAATTTAAGACAATGTTTCCTGATTCTTCTCAAATGATAAGTCTAGATATCTGGTTGACTCTCCTTTCCTAGACATCTTTAAGAAAAAACACAGACAGTTGGCTCATTCTTCATCTTATTTAAATACATGGCTGGAGCCTTAATCTACATCAAGGTCACTATTTCTTCTGTCTTATTTTATTACATACAATATAATTATACAGTGGTATATCCATTTTCTTCATGCTGAGGGAAGGGGTGAGCAGAGTGTCAACCATTTTTGTTTCTAGTTATCTCTTATTTTTTATATAAAAGGGGAAAACTTCCGGACTGGGAATGAGATACTTCAACTATCTTTGATTGACCCACCAACTGTCTTAGTTTGGTCATCTGTAAAACAAGTCAGTTAAATTAAATGATTATTTCTCAGTTCCATTTTAGCTAAACATGTAAAGCTCCCATGTGCCACAAATACAGCATTATGCTGGTTTATTTTTCTCTTAAAACAATACAGAATCCCTCTTCCATTTATGATGATTTGGAGATTATGACTAACCCTCTTCTCAGACCAACTAGAAAACCTGGAGAAAGTACAGAATATATTTTACTGTTGCATTAGAAAGCTAACAAAGTAATGAGGGATTACAAAGTAAAAACCAGGGAGGAGGATGAAAGTCAAAGATGAACACATTGATTTTAGACTTCTTTTTCTCCTAAAGCCATCTACGTATTTCTAAAATAGTTAAATTGATAAGCTCATAAGACGATAACAATGTCTTATGGGATTTTAAAATATATAGAATTAAAATACATAGTAATAAGAGCATAGAAAATGGGGGAATAAATGGACTTAATATGTTTTTAGAACTTTGCATTGCTTGGAAAGGGGTAAAAATACAACTTTATACTAGGTTTTTCTTAAGGCAAAGGAGCATTTTGCAATCTTTAGGAAATAATGTTTTAACTCAGAAATTTGTTAAGTAACTTGGACTATAAAGAAAGCTGAGTGCTGAAGAATTGATGCTTTTGAACTATGGTGTTGGAGAAGACTCTTGAGAGTCCCTTGGACTGCAAGGAGATCCAGCCAGTCCATCCTAAAGGAGATCAGTCCTGAGTGTTCATTGGAAAGACTGATGTTAAAGCTGAAACTCCAATACTTTGGCCACCTCCTGCGAAGAGCTGGGAAAGATTGAAGGCAGAAGGAGAAGGGGATGACAGAGGAAGAGATGGTTGGATGGTATCACCAAGTCAATGGACATGAGTTTGGATAAATTCTGGGAGTTGGTGATGGACAGGAAGGTCTGGCTTGCTGTGGTCCATGGGGTCACAAAGAGTTGGACACAACTGAACTGAACTGAACTGAAATGAGGTTAAGCACACATATTTCTTCAGGGACTTCCCTGGCAGTCCAGCGGCTAAGACTTTTTGCTTCCATTGCAGGAGGGCATGGGTTCAATCTCTCCTTGAGTATCTAAGATCCCACATACCATGTGGTACAGAAAAATAAATACAATAAAATAAATAAGTGGAATAATAGTACTACTGTTAACAACAACAAGCCCCTGCCCCCCTAAAAAAGAAAACAACACAAAAATGTTTCTGGAGGTCTAGTAACCTTGTGCCAATTTTAAATTTTAAATTTTGATATTTTTCTTCATTTTGACACATTAAAATTTTTTTAAAAAATGACCTTTTCAAGGAAAACAGTCCAAAGAACCATGCAGACATTCAAATTCAACTTTACATTTATTTATTTGTTCAGAGAAAAATCACCTGAAGGTGACTTTGAAGCAGAAGAATATCCCTTGTTTTAAGGTCGGAAGTTTTGCAAAGGGCACAGCATTTTTAATCCATTGTTGGCTAAAAAGCATAAGGCATAGATACAATTGCTATGCTTCTAAAGTAGTACATATGAATGAATTCTTTTAACAGACCAGTTTACTTGAAGGATTGTGAACCACTTCCTGAGTTTGGATATTATTGTTTTTGTTGTTCAGTTCCTAAATCATGTCTGACTCTTTGTGACCCCATGGACTGAAGCCCCCCAGGCTCCTCTGTCTATGGGGTTCTCCAGGCAAGAATACTGGAGTGGGTTGCCATTTCCTCCTCCAGGGGATCTTCCTGATCCAGGGATCAAATCTGTGTCTCCTGTATCTGCAGGCAGATTCTTTACCACTAAGCCACTTGGGAAGCCCATTGGATATTATTGCTTACCTTAAATGAGGGCAGGTACAGAAGAGATGGGCTTCCCTGGTGGCTCAGAGGTTAAAGCATCTGCCTGGAATGCAGGAGACCTGGGTTTGATCCCTGGGTCGGGAAGATCCCCTGGAGAAGGAAATGGCAACCCAGTCCAGTACTCTTGCCTGGAGAATCCCATGGAGGGAGGAGCGTGGTGGGGTATAGTCTGTGGGGTCGCAAAGAGTCGGACATGACTGAGCAAATTCACTTCACTTCACAGAAGAGATAATATAAAGAGAGATCAGGTGACTTGGTCTAGATTAAATAGCTGTGAACCAGCTGGGTTCACAGGCTCTTGAAGGTAAGGATCAGTATTTATGTGCATTTTCAGTATCTTGGAGGAGCTAGGTCTTCTGTAGCAGATAAGATGCTGCTTGGGCTAAAGATTCAGATAAATAGGGTTATAATCTTGATCTATAAGATCCAAAGAGACCATCCTAAAGGAAATCAGTCCTGGGTGTTCATTGGAAGGACTGATGTTGAAGCTGAAACTCCAATATTTTGGCCACTTGATGCGAAAAGCTGACTCATTTGAAAAGACCCTGATGCTGGGATAGATTGAAGGAGGAAAAGGGGATGACAGAGGATGAGATGGTTGGATGGCATCATCGACTCAATGGACATGAGTTTAGGTAAACTCTGGGAGTTGGTGATGGACAGGGAGGCCTGGTGTGCTGCAGTTCATGGGGTCACAAAGAGTCAGACACGATTGAGTGACTGCACTGAATCTTGATCTGCTGTTTACTAACTTGGTGACCTTTGGCAAGTCACTTGTAACTCTAACCATTAGTTTTATTTTCTGAAATGTGGGCAAAGCAATTTAGCATAAAGCAATTGAACTCATAGGTGTAAGAACTAGAAAAATGTTTAAAAGTGTTTTGTAAAGAGAAAAGTATATTACAAGTATAGGACATTATTCTTACTTCAAATTATATGTCACACAATTCAAGTCAGTAGCATTTATCACTGGTTACAAAGAGATGGGTGCATTTATAGCTTGCATGAAAATGAAACTAAGGCCCTGTTCATTTGGGTTAAAAGCAGTTACTTAAACAATTACAATAAATTTAGATTTTCACAGTGAGTAGGCCTTGGGAAGAATTTTAATTTTGTCATGTATTCTAACTGATAATAAAGTACCTGTCAGTTTTTAAATTTGTTTTCTTTTCATTAAGTATTCTTTTAGATTCGGTGCCTGTTTTACTCTGTTTCTTGTAATAGGCACACAGAATATGCAAGAACTGAATGTTATCATGACCAGATTTTCAGTAGTCTGATAAATAGCTTAATTTGGAATTTTCTTTATAAGCAAAGCATATATTATTACAGAAATAAATGCATGCATTTGGATAATCTGGGATTTCATATTTAAATATATCGATTTTTTATTCTGAGATGGTAGACAACAAAAATTTCCTACCAAAGGACTTCCCTGGCACTCCAGTGGTTAAGACGCGGTGCTTCCAGTGCAGGGGCCATGGGTTCAAATCCTGGTCAGGGAACTAAGATCCCACATGCTGCGCAATGCAGCCAAAAATAAATAAATAAAATAGTAAATTTAAAAATATCCTACTTAATTCTAAATAGGTGTAGGAAAAAATGTGTTTGAGAGTAGACTGAGAAAACGTAAGGGTATAAAGTTCTGAGCTAGTGATGATGTCAGAGTTTCCAAAAGATCTTTATTTCAGTCTCTGGAGTTTTATGTGTGGAAGTGAGAAGATTAGCCTTTCCTGATGTTCATGCTGTGCTGTGCTTAGTTGCTCAGTTGCCTCTGACTCTTTGTGACCCCATGGACTGCAACCCACCAGGCTCCTGTGTCCATGAGGATTCTCCAGGCATGATACTGGACTGGGTTTCCATGTCCTTCTCCAGGGGATTTTCCTAACCCAGGGATCAAACTCAGGTCTCCCACACTGCAGTCGATTCTTTACCAGCTAAGCTACCAGGGAAGCCCCCTGATATTCATAGCTAATGCGATTTTATTTCAAGAATCAGATTTTTTTAGCTGTTATGAGTAAGACAACACCAGCATGATAGGAATGCCAGAAACCTATCAGTGACTATTACCACAAGTCAGAAAGTCCTTCTTTCAAGATAAGTTTGGTGCCATGTCCATAAAATTATGTTGGAATTATTATAAAATATATATAGACTTTATGAGATACAGTCCTTACTAATGCCACGGAGAAATTTATATTACACTTAATAGTTTGGGATAACAGGTCACATCCTTAGATCATGACAATACATTGATCATCTTAAGTAATTAACTTAGTTATATAGTTATAATTTTTGGAAATGAACTTCAAGAGATAGATGTGACCCAGATGATGGTCTTGGAGAGTTTATGATCCGTGAAATCTTGTACCAACAATAATGAAGAAGTTGTCACTACAGCCCCCTATGAGTTTCAAAATATTGCTGAATTTATAGAAAAGCATTTTCTTAGCTTGAGTGCTTTTTACTCTCCTTTTAGGCTTACTCCCTACACAGCCTGTGGTTTTTGCTTTGTTTCCTTTCTCTCCATGCTTTCTCTATCTCTCTTCTCCATAATGGCCCTTTCCTCCTCCCAGCCTTACCCCTTAACTCTTATTACTCTTCCTCCCACTGCTTTTCAGTTCCGTTTAGTTCAGTCGCTCAGTTGCGTCCGACTCTTTGCGACCCCATGAATTGCAGCACGCCAGGCCTCCCTGGCCATCACCAACTCCCAGAGTTCACTCAGACTCACGTCCATCGAGTCAGTGGTGCCATCCAGCCATCTTGTCCTCTGTCGTTCCCTTCTCCTCCTGCCCCCAATCCCTCCCAGCATCAGAGTCTTTTCCAATGAGTCAATTCTTTGCAGGAGGTGGCCAAAGTACTGGAGTTTCAGCTTTAGTCTAGGCCAAAACAACTATATTCTGAATCATATTAATGTGATGGTCAGCAAATATGGCAGAGCATTCTGGATCTGCTATACTCTTATCTTCTTATTTACTCAACTAATTAATTTCAGCTCTTTGGGTAGATCTGGCTATAGACGCCCATCAAAAACATTTTTTTCTTTTTGATCCTTCCTTCCTTCCCATTCTCCTGCCTCCCTTCCCTTCCCTTCCTTCCCTTTCCCTTCTCTTCTACCTGGGCTGAAATTAGACTAATAGTTTAGTATCTGTTGGTTCTCATTCTCAGGTCTTCATAAGGTCTCTTGTTTTGAGCTTTATTCCTTCCTGGGGCTCTGAGTGAATATCAAAAATCCTCAAAGTGTTTTCAAGAAGAATGCAGGGTTCTAATTGGTAACAGATTCTTCTTATAGTGACAGAGTGTTTTACCCCATGAGAATAAAAGGACTTACTTGTATCATATATATTTATCTCAAGGTGCCAGATGGGAGGTACGAGCCAAACAGAGAGAGGGTGATGACACCCCAGACACTAAAGTGCTTCCAAATCCTGAAGTCTCTTAACTTTTCCTTAGTGGGTACAACTTGAGAAATGGCATGAAACATATGATACAACAATAAGTCCAGAGTCCAGAGGGAAAATAAAATTTCTCAGGATCATTTATTTCAAGTAGACTTAGTCGAATAAAACAAAATAAAATCTAACATTGTTTACTAATAATTAATATTTATCAAAAGATGCTTTTTCCTTCAAAAAAAGAAACCCATCTGAAATGATCTGGAGAAAACAGATCTAGTCAAGCTGCTTTAAGGTCACAATCTATTTGATTGAAAAATTTTTAAGTTTTAATTTTCTGTTGCTTTGTGGTTTAAAAAATATATTTATTTTTTATTCTCAATTTTTTAAAAAATGTGTCTTTCCACTAGGTTGTGGGGTATGTGGGATCTAACTCCATGACCAGTGGTGGAACCTGAGCCCCTGCACTGGAAGCAAGGAGTTTTAAACACTGGACTACCAGGGAAGTCCCCAGTTTTTATTTTATTTTCTGAGAAAATGAGAGAATCTGACAGTCTGACTCACATCCTCAAGAAAATTGAAGTCAGATCAATTATTTCTGGAATAGAGAATACAAAATTACCATCACTATCATCCTCCAAGAGAATCCATCTTCTCTGGACCACAGCTGTATGTATCCAATCCGGTTCCCTTTATATGCTTTCTTATACTGACAAGAAACCAGGGTGGAAATCAGGCGGGCATGATCCCACATGAGCATGTCATCACATACAGCTAAATTACTCTGGTGGGGCTCAGTTTCAACATTTTTAAAAGAAAGGAAAGAAAGAGGAAGAGAGGGAAGGAGAAATGAATGGAGGGAGAGCAGGAGAAAAAGACAGAAAAGTCATTCATGACGATGCATAGATTACTGAGCATTTTGAAGAAGAAAATGTATGTCATGGCAGTTCACACTTACGTGCTCAGTAAGTTTTAGTTGTTATATTATTAGCCATAAAGTTCGAGTAAAATACACAGAACTGTTTATTTTTGTATCTTTTGGCATATTTTGTTTGGGTAAAAGATCCTGGAGGACCTTCCACTGATAAGAAAGCCAGAATATTGGAAAATCAGTGGGGAGGACGCCTAAGAGGAGGTGATAGTTCATTGTAACTGATGCTGTAGAGAAGAGAGTAGGACTGAGGGTGGAGAAAGCCCCTGAGTAGTGGAACATGTGCTTCAGACCACCTCTAATGACTGCTCTTCTATTGATGTGCCTTGGTACTGGTGACAATGTCATATCTGTTGGTGTAGAAAGAAGTCTCTTCGTTCTTAAGTGATCTGTATCCTACTAACTTGGGCTTCCCAAGTGGCTCAGTGGTAAAGAACTTATCTGCAAGCAGGAGACATGGGTTTGATCCCTGGGTCGGGAAGATCCCCTGGAGAAAGCAGTGGCAACCCACTCCAGTACTCTTGCCTGGGAAATCCCATGGACAGGGAGCTTGGCCGGCTACAGTTTTTGCTTTTGGTTTTGTTTCATTTGGTGTCGTTTTCTTTGTTGTGGCATTGTTGTTCAGTTGCCAAGGCATGCCTGACTCTTTGCAAACCCATGGACTGCAGCACTGTAGGATTTTTTGTCCTTCCCTATGTCCTGGAATTTGCTCAAATTCATGTTCACTGAGTTGGTGATTGCAGCAGATGGGATCTTTAAGTTGTGCCATGTGAGATCTAGTTCTCTGACCAGGAATCAAACCTGGGGCCCCCGCACTGGGATCTCAGAGTCTCAGCTATTGGATCACCAGGAAATCCAGATCTTTTTCCAGATCTCTAAATTAAGGAATTTACTTAATTATACCATTTTATATTTAACTTCTCAAAATTTATCTCGTATTTAAAATAACCCCATTCTACTTACAATATAAAAAGGAAGAAAATGGGATTTGGAATTGGAGCTGAATTCCAAATCCAACTCTTTAACTTCTATCTACCTAACCTACTTTTATTCTTCATCTATAAAATGAGGATAATAATACCTGCATCATGGGCTTCCATGATAGCTCAGAAGGTGAAGAATCTTCCGTGATAGCTCAGTGAGGGAGACCCAGGTTCAATCCTTGGATTGGGAAGATCACCTGGAGAAGGAAATGGCAACTCACTCCAGTATTCTGCCTGGAGAATTTCATGGACAGAGGAGCCTGGCAGGCTACAGTCCATGGGGTCGCAATGAGTCGGACATGACTGAGTGACTAAGTGCACACACACATCTTCAGCATAGGGCTGTACCAGTGATTAAATGATTAAAAGAATATGAAATGTATAGAAGAGTAGATATGGTGCAGTAATCATGCAATTGCATTACGTATAGTAATTCATTTTGTTTCCTAATAATCTATTTCTTGGATTCTCATGCACTCAAGTTTTTAATATCCTAAAATAGATAGCTATATATTCTAATGAAGTCTTGCTAATATGATGGACTCTATGAAATTATTTCATCTTAATCTCCAAGGTGAATGAATCTGTCTAACTCCATATTTTGGTCTCAGTGAAGGCTAAGGTTCAGTTTTTTCTCTACAGCTCACAAAAGAAGAAACCCAGACACATAAAAGTTACCCAAATTTCTTCTTCTTGATCCCCTAGATAGTGGGATAAAAATAAATGTTTCTCCATTCATCTGTTGACAGACATCTAGGTTACTTCCCTGTCCTGGATTTTATAAGTGGTGCTGCAATGAATACTGGGGTACATGAGTCTTTTTGAGTTGTGGTTTTCTCCGAGTATATGCCCAGTAGTGAGATTACTGTTTTATGGTAGTTCTATGTTTAGTTTTTTTAAGAAACCTCCATACTGTTGTCCACAGTGGCTATATCAATTTCATTTCCACCAACAGCTTAAGAGGATTCCCTTTCTCTATACTCCAATTTAAAAAAGAGAGAGAGAAAAGAATTACCTTCCCCAAAGGGGTGGGAAAATGTTTGCTGTTATTCCGTCTTTCTTTCCTTATAAGAAGTCTTCAACTTGTGGGTCAGAGATCAAATTAAGCCCAGGCTTGTGGCCTCAGTGGCTCTACCAAGGAGATGTGACATCCAAGTCCACTCCAGACCCAAAGATGAAGATGAAATGAGGGAAGTGCAACTTTGGAAGGGCAGACCCTGCCTTTTGCTACCAGGAAATGGCACCCCACTCCAGTATTCTTGCCTGGAAAATCCCATGGGTGGAGGAGCCTGGTAGGCAGTCCGTGGGGTCACAAAGAGTCAGGCACAACTGAGAGACTTCACTTTCTTTCCTTTTTTCTCCACGCTGTCCTTGTCCTCTTCTTACACTGAAGCTTTTATGGCAACTCATCTCTCATCTCAGACTTGTCAGTAGTGGGGAGTAGAGTGAGAACTCAGCCTGAAAAACAGTGAGGCAGGCCCTGGTTCTAGTGCTGTCACTGAGAATGTCAGTCATATGTAGCAAGCCACTTCTTTGGGTTTCTCTAGTCAGAAAAGCAAATGAGATTATTTTTTTGTTTTATTACATTCTCCATATGGTACATTACTGTGTTAAGTGTTTTTTTTTTTCTTAGATATATTTAAATTTCTAAAGCTTGTCAAAGCTACTGGTTCAAGCAGGGAAAGAATGGAATAATCTTCTGGTCTCCTTAGTCCCTGTTCTATTTTCCTTCATTCTTCAGAGGTCTGAGTTGTTTTGGTTCTCTAGACTGAAGGCAACCTATGATCCCATCAGAATTATTGGAGATTTTTAAATCTGTGTGTTGCCCTATCGTTAGAAACAGTAGATCTCAGGTTGGCTTGGCAGAGGGTGTGGTGAGAGGGCCTGCTTATTTTTTTAATATAACTTTTTATTTGTTTATTCTTATTTTTTGACTATGCTATGTGGCCTGTGGGATCTTAGTTCCCCAACCAAGGATCGAACCTGGGCCCTTGGCAGTGAAAACATGGATTTGTAACCACTGGACCACCAGGAAATTCCCTTCATTATTAACAAATGAGTCATTCTGATGCTCACCCAGGGCTGAGAATCCTAATGGCTGAGTCAAGCTTGTTGATCTCCCTTCTTCCTCCGCATCTACAGAAAACTGTGTGTCTTAGCCTGAGTTCTCTAGAAGGCAGATCCTGAGATGAGAAACCGATGCTAACACTTTTCTTGGAGGTGCATGTCCAGGGAAGTGAAGGCAGGAGCAAAAGATAAGGAAGCAAGGTAAAATGGAATGTATTAGCCCTTTAGGTATTAGCACTTTGTAACAAGCCAGAGCAGATTACTTAGTAAAATTATTAATTTTGTACACAGGTGTACTCTAGAGGGTTTATGAGAAGAAACTTCATTCCAGAATAACTCACAGAATAGAAAAAGAAGGGGACATTTTTTGTTCAGCTCTCTCCTATCTCCCATTTCCAAATGGCCAAGTTTTACTGCATGAGGAGCTAACTGTCTTCTGGGCTGTGTCATCTGGGCCTTTCACCAGTTCTCCAGAAGCTGATCCTACACCCCACAGTATGGTGTTCTATTAAAGTCCAGTAGTGATGAAACCTATGGAATCTAAGAAGGTTCAAAAGAGTTGTGTCCTAATATGTATGGTCATAGCCTATCCTTTCAGTTGTCCTGACAATATGCAAAAGCTGGTTAATTGATAGCACATGCATTAAAATCCATGAGAGATTTCCAGGAAATCCAACCCCAAAGAAAATGGCAATTTCTTGGATATTTCAACATATACATTTGGTGTTGGGTATTATTGAGAGTTTGAGTTGGAACTTAACCAAGAATAATCTCAAGGTCTAAAGTGCCTGCCATAGTGCCTGCAAGCAAAAATTTCAGGGAAATGCTACATTCAAAATAGGGCTTTGGGGTTTATTTAACTTGTCTACATACAGCTTGAAAGCTGTGTTTGAAATTTGTGCACACATGTAAATTGACATATAGCCCCAGGTCATTGGTACAACTGGGTCACTACAAAATAGACTTGTAAACTCCATATCTCCTTCTTTTCTTTAACTTGAAGTGAAATATTTGACCTTCTCTGTTTAACTTTAAGAGAGGCCCATTTATTCCATCTGTGTATAATTTTAACCCCTGTGTGCTCAAGACAGGGTCCAACCTTCACAAAAATGAGTCGGGCCTTTCTCCAATGACCTGTGAATATTCTATGCTCCTCTTTTCTCTCCCTGTTCCCCCGTTAAAAAAAAGAAAGAAAGAAAAGAAAAAAGGATGGGTTGGAAAGTGAGAGTAATAAAATCTTCTGTCCTGGTAGCCTAGGATGACAGAAGTTTGAAACTTGGTGGCGTTAACTCAATATCCTTCCACAAATTAGGTGGGTACTCCATCTTATCTAACCCTGCAGCTCATTGCTGGACTCTCTCAAAAAATACAGAGAGAGAAAAGATAACTAAATCTTTGTGCTAATTGGAAATATAAGTCAAAGTAAGTATCAAACATTGCATTATAATGGTATAAAGACTAGGTAGAATCATATCAGAAGTAGCCCATGAATTGCAAAAGAATGAATCATAAAAGAAAAGCCCTCTTCCTCACTGCTTTTGGAGATATGTCTATTTGCAATTAACAATGGGCTAAGGTGTCTTTCTAAAATCTTATCCTGTGACTTCAGAATTTAATCTCACACTGGACTCATTTTTATATGCACTTTTACAGCCTATATTCCATTGAGCTGTCAGAACAAATCTTTTAAAAGCATGAGGTAGATCTTGCTGATCATGACATCTCAACACTCTAGTGACTTCCCATCACATTTAGAATAAATTGCAAAGTTGAAGGCTTACAAGGTCCCACTTGACCTGGACCTTAGCTATCTCACAGATTTGAACCTCCAGCTGCCTCCCACCCTCTGTGCGGCAGCCACCCTGACTCCAGGGTGAGGAATAAAGCACATAAATTAGTGGATTGGAAAGAAGTAGTTTTGGGATATAGTTTAGATTGCAGTGTAGACAGGTCTTGTTGGTAGATTAAATACGGGAGTTGAAGAGAAAGAGGAATACAGAATTATTTTAGGTCATAATGGATACCATAAATGTTAGCTCTTAACTCTGAATATTATCAAATATTAATAATAACAGGATAAATGTTAACACATGAAAATGTGGCAGTGATAGTCTTGCTTTAGCTTGCATGTTAGGTGCCCATATTAGTTCGTGTTAGTTACTCAGTCATGCCCAACTCTTTGCGACCCCGTGGACTGCAGTCCACCAGGCTCCTCTGTCCATGAGATTTTCCAGGCAAGGATACTGGAGTGGGTTGCCATTTCCTTCTCCAGAGGATCCCTTCAACCCAGGGATCGAACCCAGGTCTCCTACACTGCAGGCAGATTCTTGACTGCGCTACAAGGGAAGCCACAGCTGTCCATATTAGGTCAGAATTTAGTGTTCTCATCCTTTCCTGTGAGCCAATAGTTCTCCAGTGGAGAACGAGACTTCTTCTCTTCGGGGGAACTGCCACTCTTCAATCACATGCTTCTAGCACTTTTAAGACTTCTTGAAATTGATTCCAACGCCATAGCCAAAGGAGTCTCTTATTCATTTAAAATTGAAGGAATCTTCATTTTAACAAGATCCCACATCCTTACAAGTTCTAAGCCTAAAGGTCACAGCTTTAATAGGCTTCCGTGGAATTGTGTATCTGGTTGGGTTTATTGAAAGTTGAACTTGAGTTACCTCCACTCCATCTTAACAGAGAAACTAAGCATCTCTCAGATGCTGAAGGTAACAAACATTTAACAGAGAGACCGCTAGGTGATGAATGAGATTGAGTTCCCTGTGGGAAATGGGTCCGTTTTCAGACCTTGCAGGAAGTGTGTACATCAGCACACATAAGTCTTGATTCACTGGGAGAAGACTGCTCAGACCCAGACAGCTGGTATATTCATATGCTGCTGCTTCAGGAGGATAAACTAGTCTCCCAGAACCTGTGGGGCAGGCTGCTCTCCATCTCCCTCTGGGATATGAATACTGTCTTACTCACTTTTATTTGCTCTATCTTTTTGACAGGCTTTCTCAGGGATACAGTGAAATGCCAGGTCTGAAGAGGGGAAGATAAAAAACAAGCATTCCTATAGTCTTTTTTCTGTCCCAAACTTCATTAAGTCTGAAAAGATTTCCAGGGTCACTTTTTTTTTAATCACTTTCAAAACCCCCCCCAAAAAATTTTTTTTGTTTTGTTTTAATCTTCAATTTTAAATAAAGCCAAATCTCTAGTTGCTTTAAAGCCCCTTTTCTGAGAATGGGCCTTGGCCATCCCCAGTTCAGTCCCCAGCTAGGGAATCTGTCACATTCACAAATTTAAATTCAATTTACCGCATTCACATGAAAGGGGACTGAATTTCTAAGCCCGATGATGGGAGTGACATTCAATACAAGATTGTGTAGTGTGTTAAAGAACTTTCCTTTTATTAGGGGCTCCATAATCACATTAACTTCAACTGAAAATTTAAACTATTCTTTCCCTAGAGGCCCGAGCGGTAATAATTGTAGAAATCTGTGGAAAAGGATAAATACAATTCAATAATTATATTGATAAATAAAATGAAAGTCAACTAATTGTGTCATTCACTCAGAAGCTCGCCTCGGCTGTTGCCGGCTTTACGCTCTGCTGGCTGCTAAACTTTTCTGTCACACTTCAATAAATTTAATTGTGCAGAATAAATGAGCTAATTTTTGAAGTCACAGGCTCTGTTTGCAAGATAAGGGTGGTGATTTATTGACCTCTGCCAGCGCTGTAAGAGCGTCACCCTCCTCTGCGACTGACAACCAGGCATCAGCAGTCTCCTCCCTGAGATTTCTTGCTTAGGCCCATCTGAGCTTGTCCTCTTTCGTCTCATCTTCTACTCGCTGAGTGCCTGTCTGAAGAGTCTGGCAGACCCTGCTTTATGCTGGTTGCAGAAGAAAATTCTGTGGTTTCTGTTGTAGCTCCTCATGGGGTGATGAATTCTTCCGTTTCTGCAGCTGTCAAAATCCACCATTCAGTTTGTTCAACTGAAACTCCAGGTTGTGAACTTATACCTTCCAGGGCCCCCAAGCCAAACCCAGTTTCTCTGTTGGTGTGAACTTGATAATGGAGACAACAGCTTATATTCTTGGACTTAAGAGTCCAAGGCACACTGATGTCACACCAGATCACAACTCCTGATAAAATACAATTTTTCAAAATGAGACCACTTCTTGAATTTTGGTTTGCTATGTGACAACAGAGGTAAGGCCTTCGAAATTTCAAGAATTATTTGAAGAAGCGAAACAGAATCTGTAACATAGAGAATATGCCTTAAACCACATGCCTTAGTGTCTGAAGTAGCTTTTTCATCTATTTTCCCCTGCATTATGTCCAGTTTATTTTAACAACTGATTAAATCCCATATTCAGTTCAGTTCAGTTCAGTTCAGTTCCGTTGCTCAGTTATGTCCCACTCTTTGCGACCCTATGAATCGCAGCACACCAGGCCTCCCTGTCCATCACCAACTCCCAGTGATTACCCAGACTCATGTCCATCGAGTCAGTGATGCCATCCAACCATCTCATCTTCTGTTGTCCCCTTCTCCTCCTGCCCCCAATCCCTCCCGGCATCAGAGTCTTTTCCAGTGAGTCAACTCTTCGCATGAGGTGGCCAAAGTACTGGAGTTTCAGCTTCATCATCATTACTTCCAAAGAACACCCAGGACTGATCTTTAGGATGGAGTGGTTGGATCTCCTTGTAGTCCAAGGAACTCTTAAGAGTCTTCAGCACCACAGTTCAAAAGCATCAATTCTTTGGTGCTCAACTTTCTTTACAGTCCAACTCTTGCATCTATACATGACCACTGGAAAAACCATAGCTTTGACTAGATGGACCTTTGTTGGCCCCACATTTTTGATATATACCAAAGAGCTTGTATTATCTATGCTTCCTCAGTGTCCAGCTTCTAGTGCAGTGCCTGAAATTAGTAAGTGTTCAGTAAAATAATTGTTGAATTAACGTATTGATTAATAAATGAATCACACTGATATAAAGCTATCAAATTGAAAGGACTATATGTGGATATATTTCAGCCTGTTATGGGACAATTGGGGAAATGTGCAGTTTTAAACAAGAATTGTGGCACATTGATCTCTAAGTAGTGGGGCCAAATGAGAATTTATTAGAATTCCTTAATGGAAGAGTAGAAAAGTAACTTTTTTTTTAATAGAGCAAGTTTTATCAATAATTTTAGACATCTAAATGGCGCACACAAAGAAAATATGGCTCACATCATAATACAGCCATTTATCTACTGGAGGGGGTCCTACAGACAGATGTCCCAGCCCCGGATGTCACCCACCAGCTCAGGGTGGGCTCTGTGTCTGCCTCTCCTGGAGTTAAGAATAGTGATGGGATTTATCAGCATTAAAATTTGGGGCTCCTGGGATGATGACGTCAATCATGTGATTAGGAAAGATCACAATGTATTGCTGGGCAAAAAAGCTAGTAAATATGAACATGAGTGTATAGGTGTGTACATTACCTTGCTGTCTTGAACATGAAGAAGGCAAATGGACTCCTTTTATTACTCAGCCCTCAAAAAGAATAAGTTTGACGTAGTTCTAATGAGATGGATGAAACTGAAGCCGATTATACAGAGTGAAGTAAGCCAGAAAGAAAAACACCAATACAGTATACTGACACATATATATGGAATTTAGAAGATAGTAATGATGACCCCGTAAGTGAGACAATATAAGAGACACAGAGGTATAGAATGGACTTTTGGCTTCAGAGGGAGAGGGAGAGGGTGGGATGATCTGGGAGAATGGCAACGAAACATGTATACAATCATATGGGAGATGAAGCGCCAGTCTATGTTCAATACAGGATACAGGATGCTTGGGGCCGGTGTACGGGATGAACCGGGGAGATGGGCGGGGAAGGGAGGTGGGAGGGGGCTTTAGCATGGGGAGACCGTGTACACCTGTGGCTGATTCATGTCAATGTATGGCAGAACCAATACAGTACTGTGAAATAGAATAAAGTATTAAACAAAAAAAAAATTAAAAATAGAGCCTCCATGTGAAAAAAAAAGAATCTTTCTTCTAACTATCATTTTATTGTTCAACCTCGCTTCCTCCAAATCAGCTCCCTGAAGTCTGAGAACTCGGCTTGGGGAAGGGAAGAGCTGGCGGCCTAGCTCTTAATGCAGGCAACGCGATGGCACTGTCCTGAGCTCAGCAGTACCTTTAGGAAAGAGTCTCCAGGCATTTGCCTGCAGGAAGTCATAAAGCCAATGCAAATTGAGACGCGCTCCCTACAGGCAGAACAGAACTTCCAGACACAGGGTGCTCTGGCTTTCATTGTTACCCTCTTTGTTGCAATAAAGATCATTTATTGATAATGGCACTTGAAGAAAGAACCGTTGAGTAGGTATTAGATTTTAGTTACCTGGTGTATCTGCCAGGAACAGAAGGTTGTCCTCATAGTATTGACTCTGCCCGGGTTTGCCTCCCATGAAAATATCTACCTTAAACTAGAAGTGAAAGAAAAACTAGGTCTTTTCAATGCTGCTTTCCTCATTCCTGCCAAAGTGTTTACTGAATCCCTAACGAAAACCATTTGTGCTCTTGAACTTTCCTCCTGGGAAAAAAAAATAGTGATTATTGTTTCTTTCTCAGAGGGACACAAAGAGGGATTACCACAGGAAATCCAGAGAGGCTTTAGAAGATGCGCTTGAGCTGAGATAGATGCCAGAGGCTCACTTAGCCAACGGCCTCCACGGGACCTGGCACAGAGATGGGTTGAAGACAATAAATGCTACAGGACCCCCATGCGAAGAGGAGAATTTGGCATTTGTCCTTCTAAACCCTGCATCCCTCCCTCAGCCCCAAGTGCTTAAGAATCTGTGAGCATTGCCTGTGGCAGTGACACTGATTTGTATCTGGGTATGAACTTAAATGAAAACATGAATTGAACTCATTACATGAGGAAGGAAACACTGCCAAATTTAACAGGATGAAATTCCAGCAGGGTGTCAGGTTTTATGGCGCGGTAGTGAAATACCTCATAGAAAGGTTTCCAGTTCATAAAACACTTTCAAAACACGCTCAGCTCTTTTAAGTTGAGGGGACATTATCATTGCTATCTATAGCATTTCTCTGCAAATGAACTCAAATATCCATTGGGCTGGCTACACAGAGAGCAGAAGACATGGAAGAAACTTGAACTTCAGATTGCTTCCTTGAAAAGGTTTCCTTCAGGTGGAATTATGTAAGAACAAATGACATCAGAAACCAGCGTGTCAGTATACTTTTGCCAGCTCCATATGGTCCGACTCATTTTCACAGGTATTTAATTAATTCAACAAATATTTAGTGAGTTCTTCTCACCTGTGGTTACTGTTCTAGGCATTGGAGGTACAGTGGCCAGTTAGACAAATCTACCTTCACAGTACCTACATTACAGAAGGAGAAGAAAACAACAAATAAGTGATCAGAAAATATATTGTAAAAGTCAGGTAGTGATCACTGTTATTGAGACAATGGGATTGAGGATGTGGGTGACATATTTGATAGTGTGCTTTGCAAAGGCCACTTTAGCATGGTGACATTTGAACAGAAGCTTAAATGAAGTGACCTGTTGAATCCAGAAAACTAATTTTATAGATTGTTTGAAAGGAGGTTGGTCAGCATTAGCTGGTTAAAGGGTTGGGAAGTTATTTTGGTTCAAAGATGCCCAGTGTAAATAACCACAAGACTGACCCTCTTCTCTCTGTTAGTGGGAATTTGGATACAGCCTTGCATGTTGTTTGGGAATTTTCTGGTGCATCTGGTAGAGTAACCAGTGTTCTGCATCTTCTGTCTTGACCTTCTTTTACTTGCTGCTGCTGCTAAGTCACTTCAGTCGTGTCTGACTCTGTGCAGCCCCATAGACGGCACCCCACCAGGCTCCGCCATCCCTGGGATTCTCCAGGCAAGAACACTGGAGTGGGTTGCCATTTCCTTCTCCAATGAATGAAAGTGAAAAGGGAAAGTGAACTAGCTCAGTCATGTCCAACTCTTAGCAACCCCATGGACTGCAGCCTACCAGGCTTCTCCATCCATGGGATTTTCCAGGCAAGAGTACTGGAGTGGGTTGCCATTGCCTTCTCCACTTTTACTTGCTAGCAAGAAGCAAAAGCTGTAGGGAGTGGCATGAAGAAATGTAAAAGAATTTTATGTCTTTCAGCCTGGGCAGAAGTTGACAGAGAAAAGGAGCTAATAGGGAAAAAAAAAAAAAAAGATATAAGGGAAAAAAAGGCAAACTCCAACTGAAATTCTCTTTTTGGTTTTCTGTCTTTGTATATAGCTTTCTCACTAACCTTGTTAAAAAGTAAATATCTCTGCAAATTTAATTTAATTTTCCTTCAGCAAATACAAATAAGGCTTATTAAAATGCCTTTCCCTTCTGCAAGGTACAAACTCCACATTAGCAGATTTGAAAGCTCTCACATAATTCAGATGGCAATGGAGGCTTTAACTAGGCCAACATCAACATACAAACCAAGAATCCTTCACGTGTGGAATACTTGCTTAGAATGAAATTGGGTATGTTTGCCAAACCTGACTACAAATGGTTTATTTAGAAGTAAAGAATAAGAAAAATACAAAATTTTCAAAGATAGTACCTTGATGATTATCAACTTTACTCCTAAATTCTTGATTCATTTAAATAGCAAGATGATGCTACGTGTTTCAAAGTTTCTGTATCTTGGAAGGGTATATTGTCTAAACTAAAGTTCAGTCTCATTTCTAAGAAGAAAACTAGGAGATAGTGCTTACATGTGTATGAATGTGTGGTAATGTGTTTTTAGTGATATACTACTGCTGCTGCTGCTGTTAAGTCATGTCAGTCATGTCCGACTCTGTGCGACCCCATAGATGGCACCCAACAGGCTCCTCTGTCCCTGGGATTCTCCAGGTAAGAACACTGGAGTGGGTTGCCATGTCCTTCTCCAATGCATGAAAGTGAAAAGTGAAAGTGAAGTCGTTCAGTCGTGTCCGACTCTTAGCGACCCCATGGACTGCAGCCTACCATGCTCCTCCATCCATGGGATTCTCTAGGCAAGAGTACCGGAGTGGGGTGCCATTGCCTTCTCCTACTACTACATGGGGCTAAGTCTAGGGTTGCGTTGTCTAGAAAACATCTCATCTGAACCTTAAGGTTGAGAATATAATATTTAGGTAACTAGTTTTGGTCCAGGTGCTCTTCTGCCTGTGGTAAGCCTTGCATCTGAACTCGCTTATATACATTCTCGGATCTAGAGAAGGAAAGAAGTTGTCGGGGGTACAGATACATGTAGGCGTGCTAAATCGCTTTGGTTGTGTCCAACTCTTTGCAACCCTGTGTACTGAACCCTGTCAGGCTCCTCTGTCCATGCGATTCTCCAGGCAAGAATACTGGAGTGGATTGCTATGCCCTCCTCCAGGGGATCTTCCTCCAGGGGATCCCTGACCAGGGATCAAACCCATGTCTCTTGTATCTCTTGCACTGGCAGGTGGGCTTTTTACCACTAGCGCCACCTGGGAAGCCCAGGGGTATAGAGCTGGATGATAAACGGCAAAATACGAGGCAGGTGATGACACCCTGTGTTAAGTGCACCACTTTTGTTGTCCTCTGTGCTTGGGTGTTAGGCTTGGTTCTTCAGGTCCAAATATAATTCTGGGAAAGTTTCTCAAATTCTCTAAACCTCAGTTTCATCTTCTGTAAGCCCCAAATGCTTAAGGGGCCACAGACAATCATAAGGAATGCTTAGGAAACCTGGTTTTCTAAGTTTAATATCTAATATATTGCCTTCTACATAAGAATAGATAATTAATAATCATGCATAAGGCTTTCTTCATTGCTCACTTAAATTAATACTGCCAAAGAGCTCAAATATAATACATGAGTTAAACCTTTATTTGGCCCATCTTCAAGATATTTGCTCAGTAAATTTTTATTGAATAAATATTAGAAAAGTAATTGCTTAATTTATTATTTCTTGAGCAACTATGACTGACTAATCCAGTGCCATCACCCGGAAAATTGGCTCTCTAGTAACCTAACTTGGGGGGGGGGTGTTAAGAGCTTAGAATTAGCACCTCAACGGGGTCTCTCACCCCTAACCCTCACCATATCCAAATTTTTCCACCATTTGTTCACTATTCTAAAAACAGAACTGGCTACATAATTTGGAAGGTCAGTGTGAAATGACAAAGTAGGGCCCCTTGTCCAAAAAGTATCAAGAATTTCAAGACACAACAGTAGAGAGTTAAACCAAGCCCAGGAACTTTTTGAGCTTGGGGCCCTGTGTGAGTGAACGGATGGATTATAGGCCCATAAAACCATTTAGGTCTAAAGAGATGGATGTTCACTTTAGTACCTTGAAAATGTATCCCAGAATAGACTGTGATAAAGCTTACTTATTTAACAGCATCAAAGAAAAAACTGGAAGGGAGTATACAAAGTGGCTTATGAGTAAATGTGAACCAGTCTCAAGTTTGAAATCAGATTCATCTGTTTCGGGTTTTTTTTTTTTTTTTTTCATCTGTTTTTATTTTTAATGTGGCTCATAAAAAATTTTTTTAAATTGGAGGGTAATTTCTCTACAGTGTTGTGTTGGTTTCTGCCATCCAACATGAATCAACCATAATTATACATATATCCCCCTATCTTGAGCCTCCCTCTTATATCTCCTGGTCCCGCTCCTCTAGGTCATCACAGAGCACCAGGCTAAACTCTGTGTTATACACACAGCACCAGGTTGGAAGGGGAAGTAGTAAGACTGGCATTTAAAATAATTATAGGAGTGAATACCATGATAAAAGGATTATTTCTAGTCCCCAAATTTTGCAGGAGACAAGTTTAAAAAGCCAGGTTTGGTTTTGTTTTAATATGTCTAGTGACATGAATACTAGCTCTATCTCTGCATCCACATATTTTATGGATTTACTTGTTTTTGTTTTTATTTCCCCAAGGGAATTTCTTCAGCACTAACTAAAGTCAATGAAGAAAGTAAAGGTCTTGCAAAAGTTTCCTAGCTGATTCTGCCAACTGAAATCGTTTTATTATGCTGTTCTTGTGGACAGAATGAGTTTCAAAACTGAAATCAATTCAATGTAAGTTTGTGTGCATTCATATAATCACACCACACACACACACACACCCTCATCAGCAAATTGTTTGAAAAATAAATGAAATTGGTATCGAATTTGGAATATGAAACAGATTAGCGTGCTCTGCACTACCAGAGTATATCCAAAAAGTAAGCAGGCAAGTCCAGCAAAACCTGGAGACCTCGAAAAGCCACCAATACACACAGAAGGCTGAAGCTGTTTTTTTTTTTTTCTTTTCTTCCCCTCACATTAAGTCCAATAGCAACTAATCCTGAGGAACTAAAAATATACGAGGTGTACAGTAACCCCCTTCTTTGGCTCTCTCTGTAATGTATACAAATCTGACTGATAAAAGGCTCAATTCACTCAGCAGAGAGCTGGCTTCTGTCTGATGGAATTTCACCATGGAGTCTGCACAAGGAGAGCAGTTGGAGCCTTTATATCTCTCATCCTTCTCGGTGGGAGACACAGCCTTATGAATCTGAGTGATAGCAATGAGCAGTCTGGGACACGTTGGTCGCTGTGTCTGCAGGCATCTGACGAGAGGAGGATATGATTGCAGCAATGTGTTTGGGAAGTCTGGCTTTCTCCCTCAAAGCCCTCTTTATTCTACGGTTACCTGGCGTTGCATAAGAGCCAAGCAGGCAAATTAAATTCCTTCTATTCAGCCTTGCTGAGAGGTGAAAAAACTCCTCTCTCAGCTGGCGCTGTTTGTCACTGGCTCTGTCCTTCCTGCATGGCAGGCTGTTGGGCCTTCCAATAGCCAGGCTGGTCAAGACTGATGTCTTTCATTTTTATTTATATGTTGGTTCCTTTTTAATTCTTTCAGAATTGTCCAAATCCATCTGAGGCCCTGTGTCTGTATAGACTAATTTCCATGGCTGCTCCTCCATGTACGACTGCCATTCTCTGCCTCCAAAAGGACTTGGATCTAGGATGACCTTAGCATCAGGTATTTCTCAGAGATTTTTACACTATTTCTCACTCTTTGTATTTAAAGTTAGAGTTATTCAAATACTTGTCTTGTTATCTTTGAAACCAGGAACCTTGGAACCACTGTACATTTTCTGTGTGTTCATCATGTTGATCAGTTCCATTACGTCATTTTTTGACGTGTTCTTATGATGGCCATGTTGAGATACAAACTTGTCAAAGTGCAATTATGTTCACCAAACAAAGGATTTTTAAATTAGCTCAGGTCATTGCTTTATTTGTAGTTTTCTTCCAGGAGCTATGGCTAAGTGGATGAGAAAGCTACAGATTGTCTGGCAGGAGTCTGTTTCTTTGTACGTTTCACAGGTTGATAGTGTATAGTGGACTTTACTGTCTGAGCCACGAGGAGTTCCTGCAATGCAGGAGGCGAGGGTTCCATCTCTGGTTGGAGATGATCCCCTGGAAAGGGGTATAGCTACTCATTCCAGTATTATTGCCTGGAGAGTCCATGGACAGAGGAGCCTGGTGGGCTACAGTCCATGGGCTACAATCCAAAGAGTCAGACACGACTGAGCAATTGAGTGATTAATGCTTTCACTTCAGAACATCTTTAAATTTCCATACAGTACCAAGATACTTTACTTCTGTAAGTTTTCCTTGTTTTTTGCAGAAAAGTTATGACCAACCTAGGTAGTATATTCAAAAGCAGAGACATTACTTTGCTGGCTAAGGTCCATCTAGTCAAGGCTATGGTTTCTCCTGTGGTCAAGTATGGATGTGAGAGTTGGACTATGAAGAAGACTGAGTGCCCAAGAATTGATGCTTTTGAACTGTGGTGTTGGAGAAGACTCTTGAGAGTCCCTTGGACTGCAAGGAGATCCAACCAGTCCATTCTGAAGGAGATCAACCCTGGGATTTCTTTGGAAGCTGAAACTGATGTACTTTGGCCACCTCATGCGAAGAGTTGACTCATTGGGAAAGTCTCTGATGCTGGGAGGGGTTGGGGGCAGGAGGAGAAGGGGACAACCGAGGATGAGATGGCTGTATGGCATCACGGACTCGATGGACATGAGTCTGAGTGAACTCCGGGGGATGGTGATGAACAGGGAGGCCTGGTGTGCTGCAGTTCAGGGGGTCGCAAAGAGTCGGACACGACTGGGCGACTGAACTGAACTGAATTTCAAAGAATTCAACTCCAAATACAAGAAGTGAAATAATCAACATTCTTAAAAGTTGCACTGAATCTCAAGGGACCTGAAGATTACTTATAAAACTATGAGAATTGACCCAATAAAGCTACATAATAAATTTAAACGGTATTCTCTAGAGTTCCCTTGTATTCTGCAGGTTTGTGATTCCATAAAACCAGCTTCTGTGAGGCTAAACATCACTAAAATTATTTAAAAGTCGCACTGGGTGCAAGAGGAAAGGAAAGCTTTCTGAACCGGCAACAACAAGAGCTATAGCCCCGAAAGCGAAATATTAAGTGAAGGTTTGACAAGATCTCTCTTCAAATTTTGTTGGGTCTCTTCTCAAAGATTACAAAGCAAGGAGAAGCTATAGTAATATATGCTGTGTTATATAGTAATGTATCCTGATATATATTCAATGGAAACATATTCTCCAAACCAAGGAATCTGCTACCCCAGTCAACTCATGTTGAGTACGTCATTCTCTGTCTCTCCAAATATACATACACACACATATATATATTGGAGAAGGAAATGGCAACCCACTCCAGTATTCTTGCCTGGGAAATCCCATGGACAGAGAAGCCTGGCGGGCTACAGTCCATGGGGTTGCAAAGAATCGGGCAAGACTGAGCACACACACAAATATATATATATAAAATAAATAAATATTAAATATATTAAATAAATAAATATAATACATATACATATATATACTGGATTCTTTCCCTTTAAATATGCAACATATAGATATTTAAAGAGAGACAGAAGTGTGCTCTCTATTAGTTTTTATGGTTTGGGCTTCCCTGGTGGCTCAGATGGTAAAGCATCTGCCTGCAATGCAGGAGACCCTGGTTCAACTTCTGGGTCGGGAAGATCCCCTGGAGAAGGAAATGGCAACCCACTCCAGCACTCTTGCCTGGAAAATCCCATGGACGGAGGAGCCTGGTAGGCTACAGTTCATGGGGTTGCAAAGAGTCAGACACGACTGAGCGACTTCACTTCACTTAGAGGAAAAAAATGTTTTCCTTGACCCTGTTAGTGTCCCTGGCTGTGTCTGAAAATTAAAGTGACAAAGACAGATTAACAAGAGAAAAGCATACAGATTCCACCCCCCCCCCCAGATTTATTTCATATGAATGTTATGTGACATGAGAGTCTTTATAGGAAATGAAAACAGACCTTCTGGTGTATGCTAAGTTTGAAAAGTGGAGGGTCACGAGGAATGTGATAGGAGAAAGGGCATATAAATGCAGTAAACTGGGGGAAACTTAGGAAGATCTGATTGTTTGGCTTCCCTTTGTTTTCAGAGAGAAGGATTTTCCTTTCTTCCGGGTATAGAGAAGGCCCCTCTCACAAGAGGGTTTTCTGATCTGTTTCAGGGGAGAAGCGCAGAGTGATGCTTCTGCTTTTCCTGTTTTCTCAGAAGTCCTTCAGCTTAAAGTATTCAGTAGGTCAAGGTTCCATGTTTTGGGATAGCATGTCCTGAGCATGTTCATTCTTCCATCTGAAACTCCCCTAAGAAGTTTCACAGTCCAGACACTGAGTTAGTGAATGGTCTCATAATCTATTGTACTAACCTCTTAGTGCTGGGCACTTCCATGGAAACAAAAGAAAAGCAAAGGTTAATGGCTAGAACAAACTATAAATTCAGCTTTTGAGTCCTGAGGGAATTTCTAGATGTTAGGCTCAAAGTGTAATCTTCAGGAGTGAGGGCAGGCAGTGGCAGTCTTACAGATTTTCCTGTTTGGAGTTGGAATGTCTCTGGGGATGTTGTCATTTGTTCCAGTAAACTCTCTGAGTGGCCCACACAACAATAGGCATAAAAGTTGTCCAAACATGAGCTGTTGTAAAGATTTCTCTGAGGTTTATATCAAGTCGTCCAACTTCAGCTTGCAGGGCCCCAGGAAAAAGGGTAGTTTTAATTTTTAGTGACTTCAAGTCAGAGGGTGAGAGAAAAATTGATAATACTGTCTTGGCAGAGGCTGCTAGATACAGGAGGAAACTAGAATCCAGGATCCAGTCCAGTTACAAGAAAGTAACAAGATCTGAAAGACCATGTATAGCATTAGAATTTAATGCCTGTAAGAGTGTGCTACAGTTTTCCATCAAATATACATATGTATTTTGTCTACTCATTTCCATTTCTATCAAAGATAATTGAAGTAAGACTAATTTCTTTGCAGTATAAGTTGAATGTTAGGAAACCTGGCCTGATTATTTACTTAGATGCAGCAAAAACAGTGAACTCTCCTTTGCCGAAACAAAAGTTCCAGCATGAGGAATCTCAGTTTGGACTTTTAAAGGAAAAAAATAATTTACTCTATTTAGAATTTAATTTGGGGAAGTTGTCAAGAATTGCAGAAAGTATGTATATCTCACTAAACAGAATCATATAAAATAAAACTTAACTACCTATTCAATCAAAGTGACATTATAAAACTAAAGATAAATATTGGTTATACAACTGTTAAAAACAAAAATCTTTAACTCTTTAATGTTGAAAACATTTGGTTTTCTTAAGTAATCAAAGGTCTGATAAAGACAGTGTGAATTTAACTTTAGCAATTCAATCACACATAAAATTTCTTTTCCACAACTGTCTACAATTGTAAAAATCTATCCAATTTTTGTCTTCTGCTTTCTCATTCTGTATCAATCGGTCTTTCTGCTTTAGCTCAAAATTATTCTCTTCCCCTTAAATATGTCCTTTGAACATTCCTCAGCAAAAATACATCTTCCTTTCCTTTACAGACTATAATTTATTCTTATTATTTTTCATAGTTTTATTTATATATATTCATTATAATTTTTAACCATGAGTAATTTTTCTTTTCAGTGAAAACTAA
>SJYC01118195.1:0-59629 GCA_006408675.1 Madoqua kirkii | reverse complement strand
AGTCATACTTTCTCTCTGCTCCCGGGCTGTAGGGAAGACAGAGTGACCTAAAGAAAGAGGGTTTATTTCTCTCATTTAACAAGAAGACCATGAGTAAGTGGCAGGAGACACTGTGAACAACACAATGGTTTCAGAGCCAATGACGCACTCTTGTTTTGGCCTCTCCCTCAAGGGCTCAGATGGAAGCCACAGACCACGCATTCATATTCAGGCACAAAGAAAGTAGGAAGAGAAACCAGAAAATAGCATGGGGCTATGAAAAATAATAATAATAGCCAAGCGTATGTTTACTTTGGGCTAAATTTGCCGACTAAGGTCCATCTAGTCAAGGCTATGGTTTTTCCAGTAGTCATGTATGGATGTGAGAGTTGGACTGTGAAGAAGGCTGAGCACCAAAGAATTGATGCTTTTGAACTGTGGTGTTGGAGAAGACTCTCGAGAGTCCCTTGGACTGCAAGGAGATCCAACCAGTCCATTCTGAAGATCAGCCCTAGGATTTCTTCGGAAGGAATGATGCTAAAGCTGAAACTCCAGAACTTTGGCCACCTCATGCGAAAAGCTGACTCATTGGAAAAGACTCTGATGCTGGGAGAGATTGGGGGCAGGAGGAGAAGGGGACGACAGAGGATGAGATGACTGGATGGCATCACGGACTCGATGGACGTGAGTCTGAGTGAACTCCGGGAGTTGGTGATGGACAGGGAGGCCTGGTGTGCTGCGATTCATGGGGTCGCAGAGAATCGGACACGACTGAGCGACTGAACTGAACTGAAACAGTGTTCTAAGTGCTTTATTTATTTATTTTTTTTGTGATACTCTATTTCTGTGTTTTCTTTTTATTATTATTTTTTAATTTTAATTTTTACTTTTTTTTGCTCTAAGTGCTTTAAACTCATTTAAATCATTCAAAGCTTTGAGGCAGACATCCTAGTCTATTCCTCACTTTTAAGGGTATAACTTGCCCAAGATTCTATGGCTAGGAAGTGGATAATTCAGGATGCAAACCCAGAGTCCATGTTCTTTAACCAGATCTACTCAGCCTCCCCAAAACAAACAAAAACAGCCTGTCAAACATGTTCGAGATAGCGCTCCCTCCCCAGCCTCTGCTTCTAATTCATGAGGTGTCATCACTGAGATGCTGGAGGAAGGGCGTGGAGCTTCTGTCACAGGGTCTGGGCATTGGGAGCGCAGCCTGGGCCACAATTACACACGTGCTCATGAAATAAAAAACGTTCCCTGTGTAGAAAAGCAAGAAGACTGCCGTCTTCTCAATTTTAGTTTTTGCCTTTAACAATCTTTTTTCAAAGGAGAGGCTAGACAAAAAGAAAAAATAAAAAGAATTTCTATACTTGAATCCAAAATGCTCATTAGAAGTATATTTGTTATTCATAAGACTCATCATTTCAGGCTGAAAAACTCAAGAGAGGCAGTTTAGCCACACAAAAAGAAAACATGCCTTGACTTACAGCCCCTATAACTAAGCTGTGAATTTACTCTTTTCCTTTTAGTAGATTTTTTTTTTTTTTTTAATAGGGAGGAAGAAAACTTCTGGTGACTTTTTTCTTAGATCACCACAAGTTCACCTCCACATCTCAGAGCATACAGCCACAGGAGAAAAATATGGCAGCAGTGATTCTAGAAATACAGATCATCCCATCTAGAAGCGCAGCCTGATAAATGCAGGGAAAGGCCAGGTTTAGAAGTCCGAGCCCAGCTTGATAGCAAGTCCTATTTGCCCTGTGGCCTGAGTCTGAACTTTCTCATCTGAAAGGAAGAAAAGGCCTACTTTGTGGAGTCGTTATGGAGATCAAGGGAATGAGTTGTGAGGTTCTTGCAGAGCATCACATCAAGACAACAGTATTATCGTTCTCCAAGCCTTGGAGGGTTCGTGGTTGCTTTACCTTCCTGCCAGGGCTGTTCCCACTGATGTGGATGCAAACGTCCCAGGGAAAGCACTTCTCACTCAGGGGTTGCCCACCACCACTCAAGGAGACCAGCACAGCTGTGGTCTCCCAACCGGAAGGCAGTTTGTTGGGTTTCTGTTTGTTTGATTTGGGTATTTTTACCTTTCATGTTCTTTACTACATTTTAGCATTTGAAAGGGATACATTTTAAAAATGAAAACATTTCACCAATTCAAATAAGAAATGCTACATATGTGTAAAAATATTACATTCTACCCTGAAGGGACTGTACGAAACGAGTCGTGGCAGGCACTCTGGGTTAGGGAGTCTGAAGGACTGGGGATGGGAGAAGAAAGGAGACCTTCGCCATTTGGAGCTTGTGCAAGTCAGCAGTTCAAAGTGAGTAAAATGTCTGATCTTAAGACAGAGCATTAAATACAGGTCTATCATTTAGGTATACCATTTATGCCATAAATAAAGGTATATCATTTAGGGTTCAGCTCAACTTTCATCTTGACTCAACCAAACACTTCAGAGCCAAGTCCTATGGCCCATAGGACTTCACTGACCTCATGGCTCTTCCTGACTGACCTCCCCTTGCTCTGAATGTCCACTGCTGTCCTCTCCATGATTTAGTTCCCAATCACTTCCTTTGCATTTATGAGCTGGTTCAAGAAAGTCAGGCGTATTTCCCCAATACACTGCAAATCCTTAAACGGAAGGAACAAGCCTCGTGATTCCTTACTGCTCTCAGCCTCATCCCAGGAATGGTGGCAGTTAACACCACTGCCTGACATAACTCAAGAGTAGCTGTTGCTACCATCACTGTCTTTATTCAGAACATATGATGAAACCCAGAAGAAGCAGCCTATCACTTTAAAGACAATGAGTCCCTTCTTGAGCTTAAAAAGGGGTTTCAAGTCTTTAACCTTTTCAAATTCATTTTCAACTTTTTGGGCTTTTACTTTCTGCTGAGCTGGATCTTGGTTTTAGGTGTTCATTGCTATTGGGTAGTATTTCCTTTAATGTTGGGAGGAAACAAAGCTCCAAAGATGGCAGGGAAGCAAAGCTCTGCCTCCAGGAAGACATGGCAGTTTTCTGAACTCAAAGTACTCATTTGCCTTCTTTCACTTTAAAGCATGTGCAGAATTTTTCTGAAAATTACCAAGAAACCTGTCAGGGCCCAAAGCATACTGAGAAACAGAGAATTAAAACTGGGGAAATTACTGAGGATTTTTCTCTCCATTCCTATTTGTCACAAAAAGAAACTGTGCTCCTAAGACCAATGTGGTCCCATGGTGATTTTTGCTGAAAAGATGACAGAGTCCCTCTAATAGTGCTGTAACAGAGGAACTGAAAGAGCTGCAGAGAGTCAGGAGCAGCAGTTTGAGTTTGTCAGAAGACACTGGAAAAGAGATGCCAAGCCAGGCCAACTGACCTCCCCCTCCCGTCTCCCTGCACAACCGAAGCCGCCTTTCCCTCAGCTGTCTCTCGCCCCTGATGGCCACTTCACCAAGCCACGTTTCTGTCTCACAAACCAGAAGCCATCCTTAATTTCTGTCTTAAGCCCCACTCCCCACTTCTCACCACTGACACACCTTCATCTCAGTCACCCTGATCTCTTGCTCAGTCATACCAGGTAAGCTGGCCTTTTGCCAAATCACCTCATGCCTCTCACCCCCCATACCTGGGTCGCTCTGCCTCCTGCTCTAGAAATGCCCCTCACTCCAAATCTCTGCTTGTCAAAACTCCTATTAGTCTTAAAAGCCCAGATAAAATGTTGATAACATACCTCTTAATCTCATAATTTCCTAATACTCCTTTGTTTTGTCCTATAGTAGACAGATTTTGGGGGTGATTTCCACGCTTCCACTCTGGCTACTCCCTAAAATGTCTTCTCCATACCTCATACGATTGGATGTTTTTAAAAATAAAACCCCAGCAAGACACTCCATTTCAGTGAGTGACTTCCCACTCCACCCAGAATTCAACCGCAGCTTGTCAAGGATCTAGGCCCCCCTTCCTTTTAGATCTTGCCTTGGCCATGCCCAGCCTGGTCCTCCAGCCATCCCGACCTCCTGACAGTTCTACAGTGGCCCACTCCTCTCCTCTGCGTCTCTGCACCCACATTCCCTCTGACCGGGCCACGCTTCTCTTGCCTCTCCCCAAGACGGGCTTGCTCTCATCCTTCAGCCGTCTCCAGCAATATCCCTCTTAAATCCCTTTGCAAACTACACAAGGAAGACAGCTTCCCCCTTCACTTGCTGCCACTACAAAGGGCAACTGTTTCCTTCACAATCCTCTTCATAACCTGTAACTATTTGGTATCCGTTTGCCTGCCTCTAGTCTTTCCAGTAGTATCCAAGCTCCTGGGAAGCAGTGATCATACCTACCACTGGCCCTGTTGTTATTGCCAGTTCCTGGCAGAATGCCTGGGCAGATGGAGGGAGGGGTTAGTGGATGAATGAATGAATGAGTGCAAAAAGTCATGTCTCCCCACAAATGATAAAGATGTCATTTTCACCTTAGAACTCCATGGAATTTTGTTTTCTATCTCTCCATGGATATGAGTTTGAGTAGGCTCTGGAAGCTGGTGATGGACAGGTAAGCCTGGCACGCTGAAGTCCATGGGGTCACAAAGAGTCAGACGCAACTGAGCCCCTAAACTGAACTGAGCAGTATTCTCACTGGGAATGCTATATTACAGTTACAGTTATGTGGTTTGCCATCAGGCAAGCTAGATTTGTTCTTAATCATATTTGTTTTTGCCACAGCACCAGGTAAAGCTCAAAAAGAATGACAACAAAAGGAAAGAGATTCAGGAGAGAGGAAGTAAGGAAGAGAGAAAACAAAGGAGTGGGGAAAGGGGACGAATAGGGAAATTGTAAGAAAGAGATAAGGAAGGGTAGTCTACAGGGAACATGAACATTAGAGAAAATTCCTTTATAGTTGATACATAACACAGAGATTAGTAAGGTAATAGTTTTCTTCTTGGGATTCCCAGGCCATTCAGTGGTTAAAAAAAAAAAAAAATTTTGCCTGCCAAGCAGAAGACTTGAGTTTGATCCCTGGGTCAGGAAGATTCCTTGGAGAAGGAAATGACAACCCACTCCAGTATTCTTGCCTGGGAACTCCCGTGGACAGAGGAGCCTGGCGGGCTACAGTCTGTGGGGTCGAAGAGAGTCAGATATGACTGAGTGACTAAACAGCAACAGCAGCAGTTTTCTCCTAGTTGTAATTTTTCAGGCCACATTTCTGCATTTTCCCCTATCTTCATTTCTATCTCCTTTCCATTTCAAATGAATATCCCGGACACACACCCTTGTGCTGCTTTTACCTTGGGGCCCAGGCTGACAAGTGACCAGTATTCTCCACTTCTCTTGGAGGCAGGTTAGCCCATTATGTCTGCACTTAACAGACTGACCTTGAAAACCCAACAAGGGCAGCTACCAGTCCTGAGCATCCGAAGGGAATGACTAACAAGGTGATCAGCTCCAGATCAAAGTTTATTTTGAAAAGAGCAGACTGCTCCTGGAAATCAAATGAACAGTCTCTGTTGCTCTGGCATTTTCCTTTGGCCAATTCTGTCTGTCTGGGTTGAGTTGAGCGGCGAGTTTTCCTGCATTTCCTGTTGCTTGTTTTTTCTGGGATCACTGAGGTAGGGTGCCTGTAAATGCCTTGTATTGATGGGACTGCTCAGTCGGTTTATAAAAGAGAAAGTGGTGGTCAACAAGTTCCTTCCTTGGCTATAGAGAAAGAGGTGGGAGCAGGGGGAGCAGTGGGGCAGAGGAAAAGGCAGAATGAGATGGGGAAAGGCTCTCAGCCGGCAAAGTGCAAGCTCAGTTGGAAACAGAAATAATTTCAAAATAGCCAAATGGTATTCTCTGGGGATTAAAATCAAAGACAAAGAGCTACAGAGAGCAAAATCACGGAATTAGTTTTTCATCCAAAAAACCCAAGAGGATTTTTTTTTTCCTTTATCAAGTACCTAAGCAAAGAAAGATGAAAGGAGACAGCAAATTTTCAGGAAAACTGTAAGTTTGATTATTACTCACTCATCTACGCAACTCTTTTTAATGCTAATAATTTTACTATAATTGGTAACAGATCTCTTCTTGTGTCATATGCCCCATCTCCCACCCCAGGCAAGGTCATATCAACAATTATTTTTTCTATGTTTTCCCCCATTCTGGTTACATCATGGGCAATAAAAGTAAAATATATTTATAATACGACATGTTGTGTAACCAAAACACTTCTTCATTTTGCTGGTCCTCAAAACTTAAAAAGGAGTAAACACTCAACACTCCCATAAAATTAAGTGCTTTGGTATTTCAAATTCTTAGTAGAATGTTTCTTGGCCCTTGAATTCCTAGAAACCTGTAAGAATAACTTGGAATAAACAAAGTGCTGCAAAAGCACAACAAATAATGGCTGCAAAGATGATTATGAGAACTTGATTTTATAAAAGTGGAGCGTGAACAGTCCCAGCCACAAGGCTCCACACTTTTCTTTCTTATAATAAAATAATAAGATACGACACTTATAGTAAAATGTGTACCCTGAGGCTTTCAATAAAGCCTTTGAATATAAATTCCTATAAAGTGATATCAAGTTAAAATCTACCAAATCTAAAATTAAGGATAAAACTTTCACATAAATCAAACTAACAATAAATCAAACAATTTGAGAAGGATACATGTAAAAGCCTTCCATTGCATTTAAAACCCTGGAAAAAAGATGCTTATTTAATTCAATGCTGTCATGAACTATAATGAATCACACAAAAAAATAGCTAAAAGAAATGAGTTAAATTCTATTTCTTAGTATCCTCTGAGGAATGTTTAGTTATTTATTTGGAGATTTGTGTTTATTTCCTTAAAACTGTGGAGTTTCTATACAAGCCCCCAAACTACGTTTGCTTGATAAATTATAACAACTGCAAGAGGGAAAAATTTTATGTTCATTGCTAAACATGTGTTCTAATACATCTTCAGCACCACATTCTAGAGTCTAACCTCAAACACTTGGATTGTTTGCCCATAAGATAGGGAATGTTTTTCATTCTATACTGTATTTGCTAATGTAACTTTTGCAGCAAATCCAACCATGGTACTATCAGTACCAATGAGAAATAACTGATATACTTGATTCCTTCAGTTAAAAGCAAAGGCAGGCTGTAACATGACTGAACTCTAATATAATAAGAGCCTGCGGAGTCAGGACTGACATCTGACTCTACAGGCTCTGTCTCGATTACATACTCTGAGTCCAGCTATGCTTTACTACATGCACCATTTCTACACTTGTCCAAGTCACCCTCGTCCTTCCCATGGACAGCTGCTGTGACATCTTGACCATCCTCTCTGCTCTCCCCTCAATCCTCTATAATCCATGTTTCCACTCCAAACCTAGAGGAATTTTGCAAAACTGGCTACTAGAACATGACACAACCCCACACATTTTCTCTTCCCTTCTTCCTCCTTCTTACCCAGAAATGGGAAGACTGGATAAACAACATCCTCCTGTTGTTTTTTCTTCTTAAGCTCTAATGAGAATTGGGCTAAGAAAGTGGTTGCCCAAAATAGCTCCCCCGTAGCTCAGATGGTAAAGAATCTGCCTGCAGTGCAGGAGACCTGGGTTCAATTCCTAGGTCAGGAAGATCCCCTGGAGAAGGAAATGGCAACCCACTCCAGTATTCTCGCCTGGAGAATGCTATGGACAAAAGAGCCTGCTGGGCTACGGTCCACGGTGTCACAAAAGTCGGACACAACTTAGTAACTAAACCACCACCAAAATAGCTTATTTTTAGTACTGATATCCTACTACTTATAAAATTTGGAACAGAATAACTATGAGTCATTAACATCTCACTTATTCAGAAGCCACATGCCTGATGAGCCTAACTTTCTAGAATATCCCTGAAAAGAACTAGAGATGGGGAAAATTAGACAGGAGACTCACAGATACCACAAAGTCCCCATAATAAAGTTCTCTTGTATTTTAGAAAACCTAATAAACTCAGTCATCTACTTTCCTACACATAACCAGAGAGAATATACTGTGGGGACTGGGAGCCCTTGGGGAGACATGTGAGTGGCATCAGGAAGTGAACGAGAATGCCTATCAGAGAAAAACTATAAAAATGGGCGAGAGAATTCACAAAGCACAACAGATGGTCTTCAGTGTAATGGAAAAAATCCATCTGCAGTAAACCCTAAGTGTATCACTGTATTTACAGCATGGTATTTCCAAAATGATCCTGAAATAATAGGAAAACAGACGATACCCCAAGTACTTTATTAAGAAGATGCAGAAATATACAATATTTTAGTAAAGTTTCCAACACAACTGTTGGAAAAGTTTTAAGTGACTGTGCTTAAAAGTTTGCAATTCATTCATTCCTTAGATGAAAAATGGATTCCTCCAACGTGAAATCGCTCAGTCGTATCTGAATCTTTGCGATCCTGTGGACTGTAGCCCACCAGGCTCCTCTGTCCACAGGATTTTCCAGGCAAGAATACTGGAGTGGGTTGCCACTGGATTCCTCCAAGACAATGGTAAAAAGTGAGTTTTTAAAGAAATTTCTGTCAGTGGCATGTTCAGCCTCAAGAGGGCGCTCAAGGCTTCCCACCTGTGGGCATGCCAAGGGGAGGAAGAAAGCCTATTGTTCAGGCATTAAGTCCTGTCTGACTCTTTGCCACCCCATGGACTGCAGCACAGCAGGCTGCCCTGTCCTTCACTATCTCCTAGAGTTTGCTCAAACTCATGCTCATTGAGTCAGTGATGCTATCTAACCATCTCACCCTCCGCCACCCTCTTCTTTCACCTTCAAGCTTTCCCAGCAGCAGAGTCTTTACCAATGAGTTAGTTTTTTGCATCAAGTTGCCAAAGTACTGGAGCTCAGCATAAGTCCTTCTAATGAATATTAAGCATTGATTTCCTTTAGGATTGACTGGTTTGATCTCCTTGCGGTCCAAGGGATTCTCAAGAGTCTTCTCCACCAAAATTTGACAGCATCAATCCTTCAGCACTCAGCTTTCTTTATGATCCCACTCTGAACATCCGTACATGACCATTGGAAAAACCATTGCTTTGACTATACAGACCTTTGTCAGCAAATAGTATCTCTGCTTTTTAATTTCCTGTCTAGGTCTGTCACAGCTTTCCTTCCAAGGAGAAAGCATCTTTTAATTTCATGACTTTAGTCACCACCCACAGTGATTTTGGAAACCAAAAAAGTAAAATCTGTCATTGTTTTCATTATTTCCCCTTCTATTTGCCAGGAAGTGATGGGACCAGATACTTAGTTTTTTTTTTTTTTAAGGTTGCATTTCAAGCCAGTTTTTTCAACTCTCTCTTTTCACTCCATGCCTTGCAGGGCCACCCAAGACAGATGGGTAACAGTGAAGAGTTCTTCAAAATGTGGTCCACGGGAGAAGAAAATGGCAACCCACTTCAGTATTCTTGCCATGAGAACCCCATGGACAGTAAGAAAAGGGAAGAAGGCATACTAATACCTAAAGATGAAGGCAAGGAGGTCATGTGTCCTCACTACTTAGAAGTTCCCTACTACCTGACAAGCTAAGAGGTTATGGTGTTATGCCCGTATGGCGTGTCTCATTAGCTTTTTCCCATTGGACCCATTTCTTCTTTGGATTACACCTCCCTCTTTTATCCTGTACATAAAGGCTACCCACTGAAAAGATCCTGATGCTGGGAGGGATTGGGGGCAAAAGGAGAAGGGGATGACAGAGGATGAGATGGCTGGATGGCATCACCGACTCAATGGACATGAGTTTGAGTGAACTCAGGGAGTTGGTGATGGACAAGGAAGCCTGGCGTGCTGCGATTCATGGGGTTGCAAAGAGTCGGACACAACTGAGCAACTGAACTGAACTAAACTGAACCACTTGGGAAGATTGTACCCTTCATTCAAAAATTATTTCCTGCATATCTCCTACCTATCAGGTCCTGTTCTAGATGCTGAGGATATGGCAGCGAACAAGAAAAGCTCTGGAATAAGCAGCTGATACCAGTTCTGCTTAAGCCTACACTGTTCTGTAGGGTACAGGATGAAGCTAGGATAAAGGTGAAGGATGTTCCAAATTAGAAGAAAAAGCCAACACAGATGAGATGCAGGACTCCTCTGACATGCGACCTCATAAGCCCACCTCTCATTTGTGAGGGACAAAGCAACACTTAGATACAGCCTTTGTCCTAACTGATTGGATCATGTATTTTACCCAAGATAACTAAAAGCTACAGCCCTCAGTACAAGAATGTGTCCAAGTGCCTCAGGTCTGCTAACCTACTAATGCACAGGCATCTCAGACTCTTATAGTCTAAGCAAACAGTGCTGATTTGACCAGCCTGTTTCTCCTGAAGATTTAACAGGGGATGTGGTCACAGTAGTTGGCAAAATGAACTATCAAAAGTCCTCAGTGATCACTATCACAACCTAAAATCCTCACCTTGAATATTAACATAGCTGATATCCTTAGCAGGCCTAAACAGAAAAGCCTTATAAGTGAACCCAAAAGGCCTCCACATTATGAGTAAGCCAGATGGTCACCACCCCTAATCCTTAATGCTAACTGTACTTTGGAACGCTTCCTGGAAACCTTCAGCAAAGGCCCTGCTTTATCCTCCACTGGAGTTCAGAGGGAATAAGGATCCAGAAAAATAGTCACTGCACCTTTGGTACGTAAAAAGGCTCCCTCAAGCACACAGAGAATGTGTAGTTACCTGCCTGCCCCTGCACTTCAAACATCTTGAGGTCAACAACTGCCTTAGCTTCTGTTTCCTCACTACTTTCTTCAGAGTTAGGTGCCTACGTACACTCTGTTTATTGTTATCAGATATTCACAAGCGTTCCTTTGTCAACACATATTTTTGGCTAGAACTCCTGAGTTCAGTCTGTACCAGAGGATAAATAATATTTGTAGTTTTTATACAAATACAAAAATATTCTAGTGTCAGTGGAAAACGTAGAAAAGCAACTAGATATGGGTATTTTTAAAAAATTTTACTGTTAATTTGCAGGTAAAAGAAAATAAGTTTGGATAGGAAGACTCAATATTGCAAAAATGACTATACTACCAAATGCAATCTACAGATTCAATGTGATCCCTATCAAATTACCAATGGCCATTCTTCACAGAATTAGAACAAAAGATTTCACAATTCACATGGAAACACAAAGGACTCCAAACAGCCAAAGCAATCTTAAGAAAGAACAATAGAGCTGGAGAAATCAATCTTCCCAACTTCAGATTATACTACAAAGCTACAGTCATTAAGACAGTATGGTACTGACACAAAAACAGAAATATAGACCAATGGAACAAGACAGAAAGCCCAGAAATAAACTCATGCACGTATGGGTATCTTCTTTTTGAGAAAGAAAGCAAGAATATACAATAGGGCAAAGACAGCCTCTTCAATAAGTGGTGCTGGGAAAACTGGACAGCCACATGTAAAAGAATGAAATTAGACCACTTCCTAACACCATTCACAAAGATAAACTCAAAATGGATTAAAGACCTAAATATAAGAGAAACTAAAAACTTTTAGAGGAAATCATAGGCAGAATACTTGATGATATAAATCAAAGCAATATCCTCTATGACCTACCTCCTAGAGTAACAGAAATAAAAACAAAAGTAAACACTGGGACCTAATTAAAATTAAAAGCTTTTGCATAGCAAAGGAAGCTATAAGCAGGGTGAAAAGACAACCCTCAAGATGGGAGAAAACAAGAGCAAATGAAACAACTGACAAAGGATTAATTTCCAGAATTTACAAGCAGCTTATACAGCTCAATACCAGAAAAATAAAGCACCCAATCAAAAAGTGGGAAAAAGACCTAAATAGACATTTCTCCAAAGAAGACATACAGATGGCTAACAAATACATGAAAAGATGCTCAGCATCACTCACTATTAGAGAAACGCAAATCAAAACTACAATGAGAAATCACGTCACACCAGTCTGAATGGCATTCATCAAAAAGTCTACAGACAATAAATGCTGGAGAGGGGGTGGAGAAAAGGGAATGCTCTTGCACTGTTGGTGGGAATGTCAACTGATACGGCCATTATGGAAGATGGTATGCTGCTGCTGCTAAGTCACTTCAGTCGTGTCCGACTCTGTGCGACCCCATAGATGGCAGCCCACCAGGCTCCCACGTCCCTGGGATTCTCCAGGCAAGAACACTGGAGTGGGTTGCCATTTCCTTCTCCAATGCATGAAAGGGAAAGTGAAGTCGCTCAGTTGTGTCTGACTCTTAGCGACCCTATGGACTGCAGCCTACCAGGCTCCTCCGTCCATGGGATTTTCCAGGCAAGAGTACTGGAATGGGGTTCCATTGCCTTCTCCGATGGAAGGTGGTATAGAGATTCCTTAAAAAACTAAGAATGAAACCACCATATAAGCCAGCAAACCCACTCCTAGGTATATACCCTGAGGAAACCAAAACTGAAAAAGACACATGTATACCATTGTTCACTGCAGCACTATTTACAACAGCTAGAAGGTAGAAGCAACCTAGATATCCATCAACAGATAAATGGATAAAGAAGTTGTGGTACATATACACAATGAAATATTACTCAGCCATTAAAAAGAATGCATTTGAGTCAGTTCTGATGAGGTTGATGAAACTAGGACCTATTATACAGAGTGAAGTGCGTCAGAAAGAGATAGATAAATATTATATTTTAATGCATATATATATATATGGAATCTAGAAAAATGGTAGTGAAGAATTTATTTATAGGGCAGCAATGGAGAAATTTGTCTAACTCAATGAAACTATGAGCCATGCCGGGTAGGGCCACCCAAGACAGACGGGTCATGGTGGAGAGTTCCAACAAAATGTGGTCCACTGGAGACGGGAATCGAAAACAACTTCAGCATTCTTGCCTTGAGAAGCCCATGAACAGTATGAAAAGGCAAAAAGATAGGACAATGAAAGATGAACTCCCCAGGTCGGTAAGTGCCCAATATGCTACTGGAGATCAGTGCAGAAATAACTCCAGAAAGAATGAAGAGATGGAGCCAAAGCAAAAACAACACCCAGTTGTGGATGTGACTGATGATGGAAGCAAGGTTCCATGCAGAAAAGATCGATATGGCATAGGAACTTGGAATGTTAGGCCCATGAATAAAGGCAAATTAGAAGTGGTCAAACAGGAGATGGCAAGAGAGAAGGTTGACATTTTAGGATTCCATGAACTAAAATGGACTGCTGCTACGGCTGCTAAGTCACTTCAGTCATGTCCAACTCTATGCGACCCCATAGATGGCAGCCCACCAGACTCCCCCATCCCTGGGATTCTCCAGGCAAGAACACTAGAGTGGGTTGCCATTTCCTTCTCCAATGCATAAAAGTGAAAAGTGAAAGTGAAGTTGCTCAGTCGTGTCCAACACTTAGCGACCCCATGGACTACAGCCCACCAGGCTCCTCTGTCCATGGGATTTTCCAGGCAAGAGTACTGGAGTGGGGTGCCACTGCCTTCTCTGACTGGAATGGGTCAATTTAACTCAGATGATCATTATTATCTACTACTCTGGGCAAGAATCCCTTAGAAGAAATGGAGTAGCCATGATAATCAACAAAAGAGTCCAAAATGAACTATTTGAATGCAATCTCAAAAAAGACAGAATGACTTCTGATCATTTCCAAGGCAAACCATTCAATATCACGGTAATCGAAGTCTATGCCCCGACCAGTAATGCTGAAGAAGCTGACGTTGAACAGTTCTATGAAGACCTACAAGACCTTCTGGAACTAATACACAAAAAAAGATGTCCTTTTCATTATAGCGGACTGGAATGCAAAAGTAGAAAGTCAAGAAACACTTGGAGTAACACGCAAATTCCACTAATAGAGTTTTGCCAAGAGAACACACTGGTCATAGCAAACACCCTCTTCCAACAACACAAGAGAAGACTCAACACCCGGACATCATGAGATGGTCAACACCAAAATCAGACTGATTATATTCTTTGCAGCCAAAGATGGAGAAGCTCTGTGCAGTCAGCAAAAACAAGACCAGGAGTTGACTGTCACTCAGATCATGAATTTGCCTATTGCCAAATTCAGACTTATATTGAAGAAAGCAGAGAAAACCACTACTAAATCAAATCCCTTACAATTATACAGTGGAAGAGACAAATACATTTAAGGGACTGGATCTGATAGACAGAGTGCCTGAAGAACTATGGACAGAGGTTCATGACATTGTGCAGGAGATGGATCAAGACCATCCCCAAGAAAAAGAAATGCAAAAAAGCAAAACGGCTCTCTGAGGAGGCCTTACAAATAGCTGTGAAAAGAAGAGAAGCAAAAGACAAAGGAGAAAAGGGAAGATATACCCATTTGAATGCAGAGTTCCAAAGAATAACAAAGAGAGACAGGAAAGCATTCCTCAGTGATCAGAGCAAAGAAATAGAGGAAAAAAATAGAATGGGAAAGACTAGAGATCTCTTCAAGAAAATTAGAGATACCAAGGGAACATTTCATGCAAAGATGGGCACAAAAAGGACAGAAATGATTTGGAACTAACAGAAGCAGAAGATATTAAGAAAAGGTGGGAAGAATTCACAGAAGAACTGTACAAAAAAGATCTTCATGACCCAGATAATCATGATGACGTGATCACTCATCTAGAGCCAGACATCTTGGAATGTGAAGTCAAGTGGGCCTTAGAAAGCATCACTAAGAACAAAGCTAATGGAGGTGATGGGATTTCAGCTGAGCTATTTCAAATCCTAAAAGATGATGCTGTGAAAGTGCTACACTCAATATGCCAGCACTGGCCAAAGGACTGGAAAAGGTTAGTTTTCATTCCAATCCCAAAGAAAGGCAATGCCAAAAAATGCTCAAAACACTGCACAATTGCACTCATCTCACACACTAGTAAAGTAATGCTCAAAATTCTCCAAGCCAGGCTTCAGCAATAGGTAAATCATAAACTTCCAGATGTTCAAGTTGGTTTTAGAAAAGGAAGAGGAAAAGAGATCAAACTGCCAACATCTGTTGGGTCAATGAAAAAGCAAGATAGTTCCAGAAAAACATCGATTTCTGCTTTATTGATTATGCCAAAGCCTTTGACTGTGTGGATCACAACAAACTGTAGAAAATTCTTAAAAGAGATGGGAATACCAGAGCACCTGACCTGCCTCTTGAGAAATCTTTATGCAGGTCAGGAAGCAACAGTTAGAACTGGACATGGAACAACAGACTGGTTCCAAATAGGAAAAGGAGTGCATCAAGGCTTGTATATTGTCAGCCTGCTTGTTTAACTTCTATGCAGAGTACATCATGAGAAACACTGGGCTGGAAGAAGCACAGGCTGGAATCAAGATTGCTGGGAGAAATATCAATAACCTCATATATGCAGATGACACCATCCTCGTCGCAGAAAGTGAAGAACTAAAGAACCTCTTGATGAAAGTGAAAGAGGAGAGTGAAGAAAAAGCTGGCTTAAAGCTCAACACTCAGAAAACTTTATGGCAAATAGATGGGGAAACAGTGGAAAGAGTGACAGACTTTATTTTCTTGGGCTCCAAAATCACCACAGATGGTAACTACATCCATGAAATTAAAAGATGCTTTCTCCTTAAAGAAAAGTTATGACCAACACAGACAACTTATTAAAAGGCAGAGACATTACTTTGCCAACAAAGGTGTGTCTAGTCAAGAAGGTTTTTCCAGTGGTCATGTATGGATATGAGAGTTGGACTATAAAGAAAGCTGAGAGCCAAAGAATTGATGCTTTTAAACTGTGGTGTTGGAGAAGACTCTTGAGAGTCCCCTGGACTGTAAGGAGATCCAACCCGTTCATCTGAAAGGAAATCAGTCCTGAATATTCATTGGAAGGACTGATGCTGAAGCTGAAACTCCAATACTTTGGCTACCTGATGGGAAGAACTGACTCATCTGAAAAGACACTAATGCTGGGAAAGATTGAAGGTGAGAGGAGAGGGGGACGACAGAGGATGAGATGGTTGGATGGCATCACTGACTCAATGGACATGAGTTTGAGTAAATTCCAGGAGTTGGTGATGGACAGGGAGGCCTGGAGTTCTGCAGTTCATGGAGTCACAAAGAGTCAGACACAACTGAGTGACTGAACTGAACTGCCCCAAATGGAGAAACAGACCTAGAAAATAGACTTATGGACATGGGAAGAGGGGAGGAGAGGGTGAGATGTAAGAAAAGAGTAACATGGAAACTTACATCACCATATGTAAAATAGACAGCCAATACGAATTTGCTGTATAGCTCAGGGGCTGAAACAACTGAAACAGGGGCTCTGTTTCAACCTAGCGGGGTAGGATAGGGAGGAAAGTGGGAGGGAGGTTCAGGAGGGAGGTGATATGTCTATACCTACGGCTGATGCATGTTGAGGTTTGACAGAAAACAATAACATGCTGTAAAGCAATTATCCTTTAATTTAAAAAATTAAAAAGTAAAAAAAGAATGTTTTAGGTTTTAAAATGTTAAACCTTCAAAAATTGTTTGCTTTAGAAATCAGTTGCATTACTTTATACCACAATGAAATATCAGAAAGACAAAGTAAAAAAAAAATTCCTTTTAAAATTACACCAAAAGTATACAAAATACCTAGGAATAAACCTGACTAGGGAGATGAAAGACATATATGCTGAAAACTATAAAATATTAATAAAAGAAAATCAATTGATTTTAAAAATTAGGAAGATATTCTATGCTCTTAGATTGGAAGAATTAATACTGTTAAAATGGCCATGCTACTCAAAGAAATCTATAGATTTCATGCACTCCCCACCAAATTACCCATGACATTTTTCAGAGAAGTAGAACAAACAATCCTCAAATGTATGTGTGTGTGTGTGTGTGTGTATGTGCACCCAGTCGTGTCTGACTCTGCAGCCCCATGGACTGTAGACCACCAGGCTTCTCTGTCCATGGGATTCTCCAGGCAAGAATACTGGAGTGGGTTCCCATTTCCTTCTCCATCCTGAAGTTTATATGTAACCCCAAAGACCCAAACTGCCAAAGCAATCCTGAGGACAAAGAACAAAGCAGGGGGTATAACCCTTTGGAATATAAAGCTATGGTAATCAAAACAGTATGGTACTGGCAGGAAAATAGGCATACAGATCAATGGAAAAGCATAGAGCCCAGAAAGAAACCCACACACCTATGTTTAATTAATCTTCAACAAAGAAAGCAAGAATATGCAAAGGGGAAAAGACAGTCTCTTCAGCAAGTGGTGGTGGGAAAGTTGGACAGCTGGATGTAAATCGACAAAGTTAGAACACAGCCTTTCATCATACACGAAAATAAACCCAAAATGGCTTAAAGATTTAAACATAAGACACAACATCATAAAACTCCTAGAAGAGAACTAGGAAAAACATTCTTTCACAGAAATCGTACCAATGTTTTCTTAGGTCAAGTCCGCCGAGGCAAAGAAAATGAAAGTGAAAGTCACTCAGTCATGTCTGACTCTTTGTGACGCCATGGACTAAATGGTCCACGGAATTCTCCAGGCCAGCATACTGGAATGGGTAGCCTTTCCCTCCTCCAGTGGATTTATACAACCCAGAGATTGAACCCAGGTCTCCCACACTGCAGGCAGATTCTTTACCAGCTAAGCCACAAGGGAAGCCCAAGAATACTGGAGAGGGTAGCCTACCCCTTCTCCAGCAGATCTTCCCAACCCAGGAACTGAACCAGAGACTCCTGCATTGCAGGTGGATTCCTTACCAACTGAGCTATCAGAGAAGCCAAGGCAAAATAAGTAAATAAAATAAAATAAAAAACAAATGGGACCCAATCAACCTTGAAAGCTTTTGCACAGCAAAGGAAACCGTAGACAAAATAAAAAGACAACCTATGGACTGGGAGAAAATATTACCAAATGATGTGACCAACAGGGACTTAATATTCAAGATAGAAAAGTTCAAACAGCTTAATAACAAAAATAACCCATCAAAAAATAGGCAGAAGAACTAAACAAACATTTCTCCAAAGAAGATATACAGATATCCAAAAAGTACATGAAAATATTCTCAACACTGCTAATTATTAGAGGAGTTCAAATCAAAACTACAGTGAGGTGCAACTTCAAGCCAGTCAGACTGCCCAGCATGAAAAAGCTGACAAGTAACAAATGCTGGAGAGGGTGTGGAGAAAGGGAACCATCATTCTTACATTACTGGTGGGAATGTAATTGGCGCAGCCACTATGGAAAACAGTAAGGAGAGTCCTCAAAAAACTACAAATAGAGTTACCATATGATCTAGCAATCCCACTCCTGGGCATATTTCCAAACAAAACTATCATTTGAGAAGATACATGCAATCCTATGTTCACAGTGACACTATTTACAATCGTTAAGGCATGAAAGTAATCTAAATATTCATCTACAGATGAATGGATAAAGATACATTTATCCACATACATCATAGAATACTACATACATAAAAGAATATTATTCAGCCATAAAAAAAAAGAATAAAATGCCATTTGCAGTTACATGGATGGAACTAGACAGAGATGATCATACAGAGTGAAGAAGTCAGAAAGAGAAAGAAAAACACCATATGATAGCACTTACATGTGGAATCCAAAAATGATACAAATGAGCTTATCTACAAAACAGAAACCACTCACAGACATAGAGAACAGATTTGTGGTTGCCATGGGGAAGAGGGTATGGGGGAGGGTTGGATTGGAAGTCTGGGATTAGCAGAAGAAAACTATTATATGTAGAATAGATAAATAACAAGGTCCTCAGATATGCAGATGACACCACTCTTATGGCAGAAAGTGAAGAGAAGCTAAAGGGCCTCTTGATGAAGGTGAAAAAGGAGAGTGAAAAAGTTGGCTTAAAGCTCAACATTCAGAAAATGAAGATCATGGCATCCGGTCCTATCACTTCATGGGAAATAGATGGGGAAACAGTGGAAACAGTGTCAGACTTTATTTTATTGGCTTAAAGCTCAACATTCAGAAAATGAAGATCATGGCATCCGGTCCTATCACTTCATGGGAAATAGATGGGGAAACAGTGGAAACAGTGTCAGACTTTATTTTTGAGGGCTCCGAGATCACTGCAGATGGTGACTGCAGCTATGAAATTAAAAGATGCTTATTCCTTGGAAGAAAAGTTATGACCAACCTAGATAGCATATTCAAAAGCAGAGACATTACTTTGTCGACTAAGGTCTGTCTAGTCAAGGCTATGGTTTTTCCTGTGGTCATGTATGGATGTGAGAGTTGGACTGTGAAGAAGGCTGAGCGCCAAAGAATTGATGCTTTTGAACTGTGGTGTTGGAGAAGACTCTCAAGAGTCCCTTGGACTGCAAGGAGATCCAACCAGTCCATTCTGAAGATCAGCCCTGGGATTTCTTTGGAAGGAATGATGCTAAAGGTGAAACTTCAGTACTTTGGCCACCTCATGCAAAGAGTTGACTCATTAGAAAAGACCCTGATGCTGGGAGGGATTGGGGGCAGGAGGGGAAAGGGACGACTGAGGATGAGATGGCTGGATAGCATCACAGACTCAATGGACATGAGTCTGAGTGAACTCCCGGAGATGGTGATGGACAGGGAGGCCTAGTGTGCTGCAATTCATGGGGTCACAAAGAGTCAGACACGACTGAGCGACTGAACTGAACTGATTGTATAGCAGAGAGAACTATAATACATTCAATATCTTGTAATAAATCATAATGGAAAAGAATAGGACAAATATTGCTTTTAATCATTTCCTTTAAAATACATTAGCCTTTTTGTAAGATCCAGCCTGCAAAATAACCCAGCAATTCTTTCACACCCTTGCAGAGCCCTCCTACCCTCCTCTCTGACTCAGGGTGACTCATGTAACCAAAGGATATTACAAAAATGACAGGGAAATGTGACTTCCATGACTAAGCTGCAAAAGACATTTTGGCTTCCACCTTGCTCTCCAGGCTTGTTGGCTCTGAGGAAAGCTGGCCTCCATACTGTGAGTACACTCAAGCAGCTCAGGGAGAAGTCCAAATGGGAAGGAAGTGAGACCTGCCAACAGTCAACACTATATGAGCTGTGTCAGTCTCAGCCTACTGACAGTGATGCTATGAGCTAGAAATGCCTAAGGCATCACCCAGACCTGTATGGCTTGTGGCGAGTCCCCAAGGACATTTTCCTGATTGAAGCCAGTGCTGTCGCTGGCCCAGCCCTGCGGTTCTTATCATGATCTCAAGATGCAGTCCAGCAAATCACGAGAGAACTATAAAAACAAGGTTTATCACTCACAAGTCCTGGAGGGTACACAGCATGCCTGAATGCAACACAGTGAGGTCATGGGTAGACAGACAGAAAGGAAGACCTGGGGCTCTGCTTTTAATAGGGTGAGGGTAGGATTCCTACGGTTTCACAGGTTCACTTTTCATCGGCAAACATGAAGCTTTAGGGCATAGGGAAGGAGAAACACGGTCACTCAAGTGGCCAGCTGTCTACCCATGGGTGGAGGCAATAGGTTCCTTATCTAATTGTCTCGATAATAGCAGCAGTGTAATAGAGCTGGCAATATGTTTACTCAAGGTGATATCTTTTTGAAATGGATGCCTCAGCAATCAAGCTGGGCGTTTACATCACCATCAAGAAGCATAATGCTAGGCACTTGTACTATATGAGTGCACCAGCTTCAAAGCAGCCGTGCCATATGAGAACTGACTTCTTGAGATGTCATCAGAGACACCAATCCCTGAAACTCTGTGAGATAATATACGCTTATTATTTTAAGCTGCTAGATTTAGGGGTATGTTACGCAGCAATAGATTGCTAACATAAAACTTTATATTGTTAAGTTGCTAGCTGACAAATGAACAATTAGATGTTAACTATTAATATCAATTCAAATTAAGACCAACAGCTACATACACTTAACTAAACAATTCTTATATACTGGTAGTCAACAGCGTGGACTCTGAAGTCAGACTAACCAAGTTCAAAGGTAGCTCCATACCATGTGACCCAAGACAAGTTATTCATCCACTCAGTCTTGTGAAGTGGGAATAATAATAGCATATATCTCATACAATTGTTGTTGAGAACGGACTTAATCCCAGTAAGAAACAGTGTCAGGAATGTAATAAGAGCTCAATAAATATAACTTTGCATGATGTAGGAATAAATAAATGAGGCTGTTCTCTATAAAAGGGGAAAATGACAGTGGGAAGAATTGGGAAAACACATTCATCTTGGGTGTTACTCTTTTTTTGCGGGGGGGGGCTTCTACCATATGTGGGGAAGGGAATAAAGAGGGTAGAGAGACCAAAGAAAGCAGACAAGATTGGTGCCAATAAGACTTAACAACAACTAGCCAGGGTAGAGTGAGGTGGCCACATAATGTATGATGAAAAACATGGATTTTTCTGAGAGGAAATGAGAATGTTGTTGAGAAAAGAAGCACAAAACAGGACAGTCCCTAGCAAAGCAGGCATACAAACACCCTTAAGTGACTACAGTGTAAACAAACTGCAGAAATTGACAACAAAGCTCTGAAAAGGAGATTCCAGTTCCAGAGCTATCCAGAGAGGAGCAGTCAAAGATAAAGACTGAGTTAAGTGTGCAAAGCACTATACTAAAACCTTGACTAGGTCACAGCTACGACTCCTTTAAGTGATGATTGGAGAAAATAATAATTTACTAAAAAGCACTAAATGAATGTTTCATTTCCTTACGTTCTTCTCTTAACGTGTCCTCTGTTCAAATATGGTATCCATCTTCCCTTTTGTAATAGCTTTTAATGGGGCAGAATACATCTAATGTCAGTTCAGTTAACAGTGACTTGAACTGAATTTCCAGTTTAGACCAAGAGGCTTTGAACATGGCGTCAGCTGGTGACAGGCTGCCTTCACTGCAGATAAGGTGTCTCTAAGGAAAATACACCATCCAGTGCTGAACTTCCAAATGTGATTGCTAAGACTTTAGTCACCTACACTTCATGACTTACTACACTCTTGGCCTAGTGACTGCTTAGGGTAAATACTTCAGAATCAAATTTTTCTTATAATGATGTTCAGGCTTTGTTAAAGGGGAAAAAAAAAGCAAGATTTATATTTGTAGAATGTTCCTTGAGTTTACTTATTATATTTGCCACCATACAAGAAAGAGCATGGTAAGCACAAACTCGTACCCAGATTAATTCAGTGAGAACCTTCCCTGCTGCTGCTGCTGCTGCTGCTGCTAAGTCATGTCAGTCGTGTCCGACTGGCCTAAAATTCGTTAAGATTGCTTATACTGAACTTATACAGGGACAGATACCCTTTTAAAGCACAGGTTTTCTGTAAGTAAAATGTTTACCTCTATATCATACTATAAGGCCCTTTACTGTGACATTTATGATGTTCCCATTCAGAAATTATATGGTAGCACTGTTGTTTGGTTAGTCACTAAGTTGCATCTCTGACTCTTTTGCGACCCCATGGTCTGTAGCCTGCCAGACTCCTCTGTCCATGGGATTTCCCAGGCAAGACTACTGGAGTGGGTTGCCATTTCCTTCTCCAGGGAATCTTCCTGACCCAGGGATTGAACCTGTGTCTCCTGCATTGGCAGGCAGACTCTTTACCCCTGAGCCACCACGGAAGCCCATGTGGAAGAATAAAATGAGGGGAATCTGGATAGTGACTTGCACATTCACGCATGTCTGAAGACTTTACTGAATATGAAAGTCAAAACATAAGTTTTAAAAAGTTAGAAATATAATTCACATACCAATATATACTGGGCACATGTCAAAAACTTAAGTAACTCATAATGAGGAAAATTGCAAGGTGGCAAAAAAATTGATATAATAAAAATCTTTTAAAAAAGGAATACTGGAACAAGACTGCTAAATTACATACAAAACTAGTTAATACTCTATAGGGCAATAAAATATAACCTTTGGGATTATCTTCTCTACTTGTAAGAAATTATGTGCATCAATAATAATTTTTTATAAGTTCTAACTTTAACAGAGGCTGAGTACTAATTAACAGCAAACAGTAAGTAAAACAAAGTTCCAGTTTCCCGAGAATCAGATGACTCTTAGGTCTTACTAGACAACGCTCTACTTTGACTTTGAAAGCTGTTATCTCTAACTTATCATCTTATTACCGAGTTTCAGAACAGTTTTCCTAACCACCTGATTCAGTTGTCCACAATAACAGCAATCATACTTCTCTCCCTGAAAAATCCGCCTAAAAAAAAACCAGAACAGAGGCTGAATCTGAGGTTCAGTGTCAAATTCATTCTCCAAAGTTCCTTCCACACCGTCCTTACCTCCCCTTTATTAGGATTCCTGACAAACACTGACTTTAGATCCTGAAGTGGCCAACTTACAGGCATTAAAATGATCTATTCATCTTCATTTTCATCACAAAAGCCCCGCAGATTTTGCTGTTTATTCAGTTACAGAACAAAACTTCACCAAGTAACTACTATGTACAAGGAGCTGTGTTAGGTTTGTTACACTGAACAGAGTTCTTTAAAGGAAATGAGTATAGCCAGGAGATAATGCCTCAACAGTCACGGAAGAAATGCACAAACAAACAAACAAAAATCTACCATCACTGCAAAGCCAAGAGAGGAAAAGAGAAAGGATTAAAAGAGAAAGCATGTCAACATTGGCAGCAACGGGTGTGTGTGTTGGAAGACAAACAAACAAAAAACATAGTAGGAAACAAAGAAACAGGTAACAGGAGAACCGCTCAGTCTTACAGAGGTGCCGCTCATGCTTTCTTTCACCAAAAAGCTAAGTTTATGATGACAGTTACTTGGATTTGAAGACAAAATTTAAAAACTAAAGAGAAACAAGCTACTTCAAAGTACTCACATCTGAGTTTAAAAAAAAAAAACAAGGGAAACGCTGGAATATTCCCAAAGGAGCCTCGTCTAGTTTTTAATGTTACATGATGTCCACTTTTAATGTTACATGATGTCCACTTGAGAGGCCAAGTGGACATCACGCAAACCATGTTCCTCCCTTGTTTGAAAACCTTCAGGGGCTTCTGTTCTTTGAATGTAATTCACACTCCCATCCAGGGCACACAAGATTCAGTGCCATCTAGAACCAGCCTGCCTTCCCCTCTATACCTGATCCTCACCCCTTTGCTCAAGAAACTCAAATAATCTGCTTCTGATAGGTCCTAAGACACACCAAGCTCCTCCCCATCCTACTGCTGTTTAATTGCTAAGTCATGTTCAGCTCTTGGCGACTGCATGGCCCGCCAGGCTCCTCTGTCCACAGGATTTTCCAGGCAAGTGGGGTTGCCATTTCCTTCTCAAAGGGATCTTCCTGACCCAGGGATTAAACCCACATCTCCTGCATTAGCAGGTGAATTCATTACCACTGAGCCACCAGGGAAACCCCTCCCCATCTTAGGACCTCTGAACTTGCTAGCCCTCTATCTAGGATGCCCCTGGCATGGCCATGTCCTACCCATCCTTCAGGTCTCAGTTTTAACATCACCTCTTCAAACAGACCTTCCCTAACCACCCCGACTCACCCACCCACCCATTCATATCTTACCAATGTTCCAACACAGTACCCGCATCTGTTTATCTTGTCTATGCCATTATAATCTCAGAGCAGTGCCTGGGACTAACTAAGCATTTAATATTATTGGAAGAATGCATGCAGTCAATATAAAGAGCTAGAGTGCCACCAAGCAGCACCTGTGTCAAAGCCCCAGAATAGCTGTGAAATTTCTAGTGGCTTCTTGAAAGTCTTATTGCTATTGTTGGTAAGCCCCAGTCCATGAGGCAATGTCAGCCCTTGTGGCTGCGAACAACTTTCACATAAACTCCAAAGATATTTTAGGTTCCAGACTAACTTCCAGAAGAGGCTGCAGATGATTCTTTCTTCCAGAAACTTCCAAGTCTGAGGGGTTTATCAAGCCTAGATCAGACCCTACCCAGGGACTGGATGCCATGGTCAAGTTAGAAACAATTGGACACATTTTAGGGCCTTCATGCCCTTACAGATGGAGAAGGCAATTGCACCCCACTCCGGTGTTCTTGCCTGGAGAATTCCAGGGATGGGGGAGCCTGGTGGGCTGCCGGCTATGGGGTCGCACAGAGTCGGACACGACTTAGCAGCAGCAGCCTTTACAGAGCACTTTTCCATCACAACCACCACACACATTACTTGAGAAGCTTCTCCCCTCCCACTTATACGCACACCACATCTCCACTGGATCCTGGCTCCCTGCTTCTTGGCCAATGTTCAGGGGAAGAAGGAAAAAACTACCACAGAGTATGTGAGGGGACCACAGTGCTGAAGGATGCCATCGTTTTATCAAGCACCGTTCCATGGGAGGCACTTGCACATGGCATCACACTGACTTCAGAACAATGTCTTCTCAACCAGCCCATGAAGCAGATTGGACTTTTTTTTTTTTACAAGTTGAGCAGACCACCTAAGGTCACACAGCCAGACGGTGGAGAGGCTAGATCTAGACCCAAGTCTAACTGCCTTTAGAAGTTTTTTATTTCTGACACCATCTGGTACCTTTACAGGCAGTTTTGGGAGAAAGGTGGGGACAGGAAATACCATCCGTGACATCGTTGCTGGGCTCCTTGCATTCAAAGGAAAGGAAGAGTTAAGAGAAGAGAAACAGTGGGGAGTAGAGAAATGAATATGAGAAGGGAAAGAAAGTCCCCCATCTTGTTCTCCCACGTTCCCTCTCTCACGCTTCTTACCAGTCCCTGGCCCTCGGCCGTGAACCTTCACCAGCACCTGTCTGACACAAGCCCTTTCCTGGGTTACAGAGAAGAGGGTGTTTCTGCTCTGATCCAGCCTATGGAAACACTTAACTCTTGCTGTAGGGCTGCAATATAGTGATGATTTACTGGCTTCCCTAATTGGAATTCAACACATTTTTCCATAAAATAACATTGCATTGTGGTTAGGATTTATAATACCAGTAGCTTTTTTTATATAAAAAAAAGTATAATAGAGATCCACTAATCTGAAATCCAAAATGCTCTGAAAACCAGAAGTTTTTTCATAACTCATTTGGCAGCAAAACCTGACCTGACCTGAACTCATTTGGCCTGAATTCATTTGGCGACAAAACCTGACCTGAACTGACAGGAGGCTATTTATAGTTTTTATTTATTCCACTGAGTGTGAATATTCATCAGTTTCACTGCAGAAGTATTAATGTGTTTGATTATAGGATTCTGCTCCAGACCACACTGCAGTGCTGTGTAATAACTGGTATATGCACAGTATTATCCTTCTCAAAAAAACAAAACAAAACTCAAAGTCAGCAAAATCTGGCCTCAAAGGTTTTGAATACAGAATTGTAGACCTGTATTTATTCAGATTTAACCTCCTTGAACCTTGGGTACACTGCAAGTCTGAAATTAGGTTGTAGACAACATCATTTCTTTGGTAAAATATATTCTTAATTTCAAACAGGCAACTTAAAAATGAATTTTTGGAATACCACTAATTCATGGTTGGAAACTATATAAAAGTATACAATAAAGAAAAAATTCTTCATGATAAAAGGTTTCCATTCTAGAAAAAAAAAACAGATTCTGCTTCCCATTCTCACAAAATCTTCAGGGAAGTCTCCAGCTTCCAAAAAGAATGGCCAGTCTCCTTGGACCTCTCTGTGCATTGAGGAGAATACTGGAATGTGTTGGAATATTAGAACATGGACCAAGGAAAAGAGGGAATACTAGAAATCCTAACTGCTTCCATTCTGCCATTCTGTTCATTCTTACTAAAGCCAAACTTATGTTTTTATAACTGTAATTGCAATTCAAAGTTAACCTTTCTAGCAGAAGGAAAGCATCAAGATAAGTTCAAAGGAAAATTCCAATCTTCTTATAATCATTTTATGAATGTGATGAATCCTGTAGCTGATTACTTTGATGCCATTTTGTTTTGGTGGCTAGAAAAAAATCAGAACCAAATTTATAGTCTGGTTCCAGCGCCTGTATAGAATTTTATACTACATTTTCTTTGCAATCTTGTTATTTTTCTCCTAACTTTATCCTCCTTTTGTACAGTTGCTTCATCTATTTCTTTTATGTGGTAGTGGTGGGAGTAACGATGGTGGACATATACATATGTGTAAATTTCCTCAAAACCCTTGTGTAGTAAGGTGGACTATAGATAAGTAAACAAGTAATTGTATACGTAATAATGAACTGGTGTGGGTCCACGGGCTTCCAGCTAAACAGACTTCAGTAATCATAGAACTCTAAATCATTCTGCTTGATCAACCGCATAAAGGCTTGAGACATAATTAAAATCGTCTATATAAAAATGCCCACGACCATCACTCATTACATGAAAATTATCCCAAATTAGGAAAAGCAAAAGAAACACGTTAGCTAAGTTGTGCGCTTCAAATATACAGTCACCCGAGATGTGTGGCTGTGATTTATCATTACCTCATCTGAAGGCTAAGGCACAAGCTTCGGCCCTCAACATACGTGCTGCCTATCCCTCAGCCCTGGATCTCCAGACTGGCAGATTCTCACTTCTTGCACCAGCCCCCTTCTTACTGGAGTTCCTGGAAGAAGGTGGGAAAGTCCTAAAGAGTATTCATAAGACTCCCTGAGAGCCACTTTCTGTTCTGCTGCATCTGATAGAGCATCCTTTCAGTTTCTTTTCGGTAGTTCCAAAGCACTAGAATTTTCCCAGTGTAATCTGAACTTTTCAATTGCTGCCTAGTTAAAAATCTCTGAAGGGAAAATCAGAATTTAAAAAAGAAATGATAGTCAAGATTCATAAATAGTAAATTAGGATGCAAAATGTAAGCCTGCATTCCCCCTACCCCAAGGCGTAAGAACTATGTAGCTCCAACAAAAAGTGAAGAGGGGCTTTGCGTGGGCCCTATATTAGGAAGTTGCATATTTAAGCACATTTTAGGTATGAGTAAGTAACAGCTAGGTCAGGAGACCCAGTTTCTTATCTAAAATTAGACTCTAGTAGAATTCTCCTTGAATATATCAAAAATTCTCCAAGGCTGAAATGAGACTGCAGAGGAAAACCAATCTTTTAAAAGTATAATTATTAGCAGTATATACAGTACTGGTACTATAAACTGATTCCTATCTGATGCTATCCTATAATAATGCCAAAAACAAAACAAGAAGATTGGGAAAGACTTCACAATACAGAAGTTGGAGTTTAAAAACAAAAAAAACTTATGTGATTATTATTTTATTAAACCTCTAAAAATTCTTTGTACGTAACATTTGATGTTACCTGACATTTTTAATTTTACTCTGCGAACTTTTGACAATTAAGATGCTTAAAATCTCTTTAAAATGTGGGATTGTGACTAATACATCCCAGAAAATCTGTAACTAGAAGAATAAGGTAAGCAAAATTCTAAAGATAAGCCTTGGAGATTCCCATCTCCTCCTATTCAATCAAGCACTAAGCTAGGTACCACTGTGAAGGGATTTTGCTGGGTAATTAAGGTTACTCATCATTTGACTTTATCCAGGTGGGCCCAATGGAACTGCACGAGAAGAAAACAGATAGGGAAGGCAGAGAGATTCTCAGCACAAGGATTCCGCAGACTACTGCTGGCCCTGGAGATGAGGGGTGAGGAAGCATGAGCCAAAGAATATGGAGCTGAGGAAGACCGCTGGCTGAAGGAAAGGGGGCCTCAGTCCCACAACCACACGGAACTGAATTCTCCCCCAGGATCTACGATAAGAGTCCAGGCCTGCTGCTCTCTTCACATGGGGCCTCATGAGAGCCTGAACAGAGAACCGAGAAGGGCCGTGGAAAGGTGGGACAGTAGCTGGATGTTGCCGCATGCCACTAACTTTGTGGGAACTTGTTATAACAGCAGGAGAAAACTAACAGAGGCAAAGCAAAAAGGAACCAAAAGATGGGCATTTCTGAGTCCAGTAAGCTTCTTTCTTTAATTATTTCAGCTAAAGCCCAGAACATTACATAGAAAACTAAAAGTAAACAAAAAAACTTACCATAACAGAACACGGAATATAAGCATAAAAGCATGAAAGGGATCTTTTAAATGAAAACTGTGTTGCCAATATACCATTTTATTCCTTAATCTCAAGTACTACCCTGAGACGGGAGACTCTGCCATTGTTTCTAAGCAGTTCAGAAGAAGATTCTTAAGGCATAAAGCAAGAATTTGGAGCTCCAAATATGGTTATCTTTACTATGAATCTAATCCCTTGTCTTATTATGATCTCCAAGTATATAACATACTCACTAAAATACGTGAAAAAAAATTAGAATTTTATTATTTAAAGAACAAGAACCAAGGAGAGACTTTAATTTAGTAAAAAAAGAATAACATTCTAATAATAATCAGAGCTCTCCAGCAAAAGAATGGACTGTCTCAAAAAGCAGTCAGAAATGTAATAAAAGAGTTTCTTACAATTCCATTTAAAAACTGGCTTAAATGACCTCTACACTCTCGTACCTTAGATTCTGTGATTCCATCAACCTAGTCACAGTTAGACCTGCTGCTAGAAGCATACTGGCATTATCAGAGTACTAGCTAAGTTACAAATGAACTTATTAAACTTTAACATTTAGGTATGCAGGGCAGTTCTCATAGCAACACAAACTATAGCAATCTAAGTTTCTAAACAGGAATAACAGATACCAATATACAAAAACGAAAGTATTTTAAAAGACAGCCTTTTTTGTTGTTGTTTTTGATTCTACAGAATTTTTTTTTTTTTTTTTTTTTTTCCAGAAGGGAAGTTTGGATGCATCCTTCTGGTTGTAAAGTGGGAGATGAGAATGGGAAGAGTCCCTCCCTGCAGATAAGGGCCCCGGAACACAAGGCGTTAATGCTCTGGCGCCGCACAGACACCTGACTCCACTAGTTCAGTTGCAAAACAAAATCTGCCGAGCCCGCTCATCGCACACGGACAAGAAATTTCCCGGCAACCTGCGACGGCGAATTCACCAAGAATGGGCAGCAGCCTATCGTAAGGAATGCCAACTTTCCCGGGATTTTCTTTCCCGAACAGAAATGCAAGTGTTTAATGCAAGATTCACGTTTCGCGCAGGTTAGGTTTGGTTTGTTTCCTTGAGATCGGCCGACTTTCCCTGGTTTTGGCTGAGTGAGAAAGAGCCGCCAGTCGCTTCCTAGTTACCTTTCACTAAAGCCAAAGTGGACAAATGCAAATAAACACGTCTTTCAAGTATACCTCTTCACTCCGATCGCCGCGTTTGCGTAAGATGCTGGGAACGCAGGGAAACTGCCGAGTCACCGCAGAGCACTCCCGGGGCGCCCCCGGGGCGGTGGGGCGGCCGGGCTGCAAAGGAGCAACGCGCGCCCCGCCAGGCTGCCTGCTTATCTGCGGCTCGCACAGCGCCACCGCACTCACCAGTTCCTAGAGAAGGGATTCTGAGAAACGAGAATGAGCCCGGTTCCCTAGAAACATTAAATTAACACAAGGGGTCTGGAAACGAAACAGCAGATGCCTGAAAGCCTTCCCCTGGACTGTTTCCTGCCTTCTTGGAAAATCTTGCATTAAAATAGATTGGATTACCCTGCACAGCCAGATGCTGCTCCAGAACTTCGTTTGGGGTGAACGTGAAAGCAAAGTTTGCCATCTTTTAAAAAGATTTTTCTTTCCGAGGTGGCTTGAATAGCCTGTTGGGGTTGTGGATATCAGCTGGAACCCAGAGCTGAGGCTGTTTGCATTACAATAGAAACTTTCCATAACATTGACTTGCAAATCAGATAACAAAAAAGCTGGCAAAGTAGAAAGGTAGAGAGTTTGGAATGAGTAGTCAGAGTTCAGAATCCGAGATTCAGGTCCCTGAAAACTGTCTAGAAAGAGCACGGTCCAGCCCCCTTATCTCACAAAGGAGAAAATAATATGAGTTTTTCTCTCCAAGCCTATTTACTTTGACCACAGCTTTAAGAAAACAACAGAGTAAAACTAATAGCATTTCCAAAGAGTCAAAAACAGAAGCAGAAAGGCTGATGAGTAAAATCGCATCTGCCTCCTCATTCTAAAAAGCCACGCACTAACCTCCATTGACCTGATCTGCAAATTAATCTTATATAACTCACACATTCAAACCAAGATTAATAACCACACACCTTAAGAACAGTGGGCCTAAAAACAGAATGAACTCCTGTGTCATCTTTACTTTCATATTGAAACACTGTTGGTAGCTAAGACCCAAGGCTTCCTATGAGACACCAGGGTTTTACAGAGAAATAGCGTTTTTACTGCAGTAGCGCCTTCCTTGATATTTTAACTTTTTCTCTTAATAGCCTTTAAGGTGGGACTCTGTGACCATCAGCTACTGTTTTACTACATGCATCATGCTTTCTAGTAAATCAAGACAGCAACCTGCAGTCCTAAAAGGATTCGGTGTTTATCCCAGAGCTTTGGAAGCACAAGATGGGAAAGCAGTCTATTGCATGATCCTCCGAACAAAAGTAAAATTAAGTATCTTTGCCTGAGCGTGAAAGCAACAAAACTCATTTTAAAGCAATGCAGTTAGACAGAGTCATTTCATCTGTAATAGGGCAAGGTACAGCTCCATAAGCAGTCCTCAGTATTTCTGTTCTAACAACTCACAGGGAATACACAAAATCTATCATTCCTCCCTCATACAGCAAAAAACTAAATAGCAGCTTCAGTGCTTTCTAACTTAATGGTTGAACTTACAGAAAAGCAAAGAAAAAATTTTAATGTTTATAAGAAAGCAAAGGAAAATGCTGCAAAAATTATTTGGCTGGCAGGCCACGGAGAAAGCTGGAATTTCTACAGGACTCACCAAACTACAGAGCTGTTTTAAAACCGAAAGTCAGACAGCTTTGAACAGGTATTAAGTATTTTATACAACAAAATTATCAAATTTATATATTTTTTTATATCACAAGTAGAATCATCTCTAACTATTATGGGAAAACTAATGTTATACAAAAATAACTAAACTACTATGACAAGAATAAATAACCAGCCACACAGTATTATTAGTCAATTCTGGCCTTAAAAAAAAATGACCAGAGAATTTCAAAATCATTAGGAATGATCGAGGATGACTCCTATATTTCCTACGTAGGTAGTGACGTTAAGAATACGGTTTTCACAGAATACAGCCCACTAGTTTTTAATCACAATAACAAACAAAAATGACTACAAACAAAAATGAACTGACTCACATAGCTTCTTTTTTACATTTTTTTTAAATTAAAAATAAAAGTGGCAAACCACAGTGTTGCAGAAGCTTAACAAATTTTAAAATCCCCTCCAAATTATGTTTTAAAAAAGAGGGGGCAGTATTCATGCCATAGAAAAATGTAGATAGTTTATAATCCTCAGAATTCCTTTCACATGGCTAATGGGTATCTCATTTCTGGGACTTCTTCACACTTAATTGAAATGTTAAAGAAATGGAGAAATATTTAGATGTTGATAAAGTTGTTCTAATTACCTTGTTTCACTAACTTCAGCTCATTCAGTTCAATATATAGTAAGTGCCTGTCTGTTTCAGCTGACTCTTTTTTTTCTATTTTAAAAATCATTACTAAACAAATAAGGTTACTACTAGTTAAAACTCAAAATCCAAATGTCTTTCACTCTGTTGTAAAAATGTACACAGTATTAGGTGAGTATACTTTTCCTTCCACATATTTTTGTATTCTTGGCCAAACTACCCCAGTAATGTTTAAGTTTATGATCTGTTATCCTAAAATAAAAACCTTTGCATTTTATGCTATAAAAATCAGTTAACCTCTTTTAAAGTTAGACATTTCAAAATAAATGATACAAATATTGTAGGAAAGTCCTATATAATTAAAGAAGGTAACTGGTAATGAGGAAAAAATTTGAAGGCATATTTGCAATAAAATCAAAAGCAGAGTTGTAAACAGGCTCTACAATTATTACTAATGTTATTTATAAAATACTGGTCTTTCCATTAATTCAGAAGTATAAACTGGCAGGTGTTTTCTTTAAAAATGAAAAATAATTTTCTGATTTTTGTATGTTTAAGGTAAGAATGACTATTTTAAAAACAGAAGACAACTTCCAGGATCTTTCTTTTCTCCATTTCAAAACTTTCTTTTTGAATTCTTGAAATTCAATGACATTGTCACAGCTCTGAGAACCAAGATAACAGAAACCACCAACTGTAGGAGCCTTGATGCTTTCGATTATATTTTCCTAGAAAGATTTATATGATATTGATATGTAATCTCAATAGCTCTTTTTAAAGAGAAATCCTCCAATGCCAGTAAAAGTTAGACAGTCTAAATCTCGGTAGTTCAGACAAATTTAATCCACTGGCATACTCTAAAAACAGAATAATGTAATAAGGCCTAAGTAACATATTTTAAATAGTATGTTCTATACGTTCAAGAGATTATACTCTATTAAGATAAGTAAATACCAACCTCAGGTCTGTGTTGGAAATAAGCAGGGGACACATTTTTTTAAAAGAGGAAGAGGCTACATTAATCCCTGCTCAAATCTCTCTGTTGGGTTGTAGGAGAGAGAGATGCAAAGTACAGCCGGCCAGGTTCTTATCAGGCGAGCAGCTGACCATCCCTGGACATTATACATCCTACTGTGTCCTGACCACTGTCAATCAGAATAGCTCAGTTCAAGCATCTCGAAGGTCAGATAACTTTGTTGTATTTTGTTGTAAGAAGATGGGAAAAACAAATGTATAAAACTCTCTTGCCAAACTCCCTGCATCCTTTCAGAATCACGTTCTGCTAATAGAAATTAGTATGATGAAGAAAGAAACCACTAGGAACCTAAATGATTTCCCTTTAAGACATATTTTAAGGCAGAGAAGACATGTTCTTTTTTTCTTTCTTTTTTTAAGCCAGACTGTCTAGGTTACTTATAAGTTTTATTCTGCTTGAATCTGGTCCCTGTTATCTTTTGTAATTTTCTGGAAAGAAATGAGATTTCCATTGTTTACAAAGATGAAACAAGAGGTTAAGACTTTACGCACAAAACAAGAATAACCAAAGGTTATAGTGACGTCAATTTTAGTTTTTGCTGTGAGCTGGTGTTTTTTTTCCCCTTTTTGTGCAGTGGGGGTGGGGTGGGGTGGGGTGAGGCAGGTGTGAGGAATTGACTCTGCTTTCTTAAAGGAGGAGTGGACTTTCACCTTCTGTTAGTGTTCTGGTTCTAAGGAGGGGGCCTGCTTTGCCAGCTCTTCTGGGTAGACTTCATAACAGATTCGCAGCCTCTATTCTCTAGGAAGGCTGAAGTTGGCAACTGCACCTCATGGAAGATTCCACAAAAGGCTAAATTAGGATGAGATCGTCAACAGGCTTCAAAAAGGCAGAGTTCCAGGCCCCATCCCTGAGGCCAAAGGGGCCTCCTTCAGGTCCTCGTCCCCACAGTCTGACACTTTTGGCCTCTCCTCTCTCATCTAGCTTTCCACCTCATTATTCTGCCAGCCCTTCCTTTTTCCTCTAACCCTGCAAAAAAAGTGAGCAGTGCTGTTGTTTTGCTCCAACTGACAAAACAGCTAAGAAACAGCAGAAGAACATGACTGCCCTTTTCAAAATGGGCCACGTGATCACCCTATTTAAATCCAGCTCTTACAGTAAAAATGAATAGAGAGGGAGGAAGGGAGCTGTTTATGAAACTCTCCTGCCTGCCTTCATAATACTCTCATCTCCCTTCTCAGCCTCCTAAATACCCAAATGAAATTATATAATAAGCTTTATTTTCTCACTCCGAAATTCTTCCTGCGTCCAAGTTGCTAATGCGGCAGGTCCCAGCTGCCTAAATTCCCTAAACAACATTCCCTGTTCCATAAAAAGCATGCAACTGCAAGCACAGCAGTCCTGCTACAGTTCTGAGAACTAGAAACTGACTGCCCAGTTCCTCGGCCTGGGAAGGCCATGAAACAGGCAACATGGACGATTTAAAGGTACACAATATCCATGGTTCCACTGCACTCCCAGGCAGCCAAGAGTGACCTAAGAGAGGCCACCCTCCATTTTAATTTGGTTACCTCTACTCCATAAGAAAACACTCCTCCAATGGAGAGGGGTTTCAGGGAGCCCTGAAATTGTACCGCTTTTTGTGAGTGCGTTTGTTTCATGAAGAAAGAGCAGAGTTCCACAAAACACAGTTCTTCATTATGTGACTTGAAAACTGTACATCCCAGAATAGCAAACCCAGTCAAGTGCAAGGTTTGGGTCCTTTCTTTCAAATTATTTAACACAACTTCCATGTTTACAAAACAGTCATTGATTTTTCTCTGACATATATAGTATATGCCCCTACCTCTGGCAAAAATACTACCCAAACCAACCTAAGAGACACAAATGCTTCATTTTGATCGTCCAGACTTAAAAGAGGTTCCATGACCCACCTGCACCGCCAGACCTGACACAGCCCTCGTGCTTGACAATCCAGCAGCATCTAATCGCTCCAGAGCTCCCTGCACCGGCCGCCCCAGTCCACGTCTGTCTGTCTCTCCAAGCACTCCTTCCTCTACTTGGGACACCCTCTCCGACCTCGGCCACAGAGCAAACTCGAATTTATTCTTCAACAGATGGTCTATGAAGAGGCCCACCTGTCCAAGATCCAAGTCCAGCCCTGCCGCCTGTGTCACTTGTACACATACCTGCACTGCCTCTATCAGACAGCACCGTGTGTCTCATGTCTGTCTCCCCTGCTGGACTCAAAATTCCATGAGAAACTAATTGTTCTTGTATCTCCAGTGCCCTGCATATTTTGCGCGTACGTGCATGCGCGCGCACGCGCACACACACACACACACACCCATGGTGCTATAAACAAAAACTAACCTGATGTGGCTGTGAAATGGCTTCTAGCTTTTAAATGTAATGAGACTAGTTACAGATCCTGCTGGTTGAACCCAAGTCTATCATGCCATAGTTTGAAACCATTTGTTCCAGGTCTGTCCTCAGAGGAACAGAAAAACTAGCCACACTTCTCTGTCCTCTCTAGCATAATTAGATGGGGGTGGGAGCTGGGGCGTAGAAGGCAATGGCACTCTACTCCAGTACTCTTGCCTGAGAAATCCCCATGGATGAAGGAGCCTCACAGGCTAGAGTCCATGGGGTCTCTAAGAGTCAGACACGACTGAGCAACTTCACTTTCACTTTTCACTTTCATGCACTGGAGAAGGAAATGGCAACCCACTCCAATGCTCTTGTCTGGAGAATCCCAGGGACAGAGGAGCCCGGTGGGCTGCCGTCTATGGGGTTGCACAGAGTCAGACATGACTTAGCAGCAGCAGGGAGCTGAGGAACAGGGGAATAATCAAGCTACCTAGTCACATCCTGAAAGAAATCAGTGTGTAACTCAAGGAAACTATTAAATCTATCAAAATTTAACACATCTTCCATCAATTCATCAAAAGTATTTGAAATGCCACTGATGGACATAAAAGACAGAATTTACTATGGAGAACAAAATAACTCTAGGCGAAGGAAGAATCTGAGGGAGAGCTGGGATTAGGTGATATTTTTAAGTGAAGATGAGAAAACATTAATGGTGGAAGCCAAAATGGAAAGTTTTGAACCTAAGGACTTTAGAGATCAGTTTGGATTCTTTTTCTAGTAATAGGTTGACCACAGACAAGAATAATAGGAATGTGATTTCCCAATTCCCACCATGTCCTCCACTGCTGTTTAAGACTCCAGCAACATGCTTGCGCTGACAAATCCGAGTGCCATGTACGGATTCACACCGTAGTTCCACTGCTATGATTCTGTTTTGAGATTCTCTTTCTTCATTTTAACAATTTATATACCATAATCCTCAAAAGTTTTCCCCAGACAAGACCAAAGAGAGTGAGGCAGAAAACAGGGGCTAAAATCTCTCAAGGACCTCTTACATGCACCACTCACTTCATATACCACTCTCCCAATAAACCCACTTGGAAGGCATATTTATTCCTATTCTCAATGCAGTTTTAAACCTGTGTCTCTCCGGTTCTATCTCCAGTATTCTTTCTCTAAATCATACTATCAGTTCAGTCACTCAGTTGTGTCTGACTCTTTCAGACCCCATGGACTGCAGCACTCCAGGCTTCCCTGTCCATCACCAACTCCTGGAGCTTACTCAAACTCATGTCCATCAAGCTGGTGATGCCATCCAACCATCTCATCCTCTGTCATCCACTTCTCCTCCTGCCTTCAATCTTTCCCAGTATAAGGGTCTTTTCAAATGAAACAGTTCTTAAAACAGTGGAAACAGTGTCAGATTTTATTTTGGGGGCTCCAAAATCACTGCAGATGGTGGCTGCAGCCATGAAATTAAAAGGCGCTTACTCCTTGGAAGAAAAGTTGTGACCAACCTAGATAGCATATTCAAAAGCAGAGAGATTACTTTGTCGACTAAAGTCCATCTAGTCAAGGCTATGGTTTTTCCAGTGGTCATGTATGGATGTGAGAGTTGGACTGTGCAGAAGGCTGCGCGCTGAATAATTGATGCTTTTGAACTGTGGTGTTGGAGAAGACTCTTGAGAGTCCCTTGGACTGCAAGGAGATCCAACCAGTCCATTCTGAAGGAGATCAACCCTGGGATTTCTTTGGAAGGAATGATGCTGAAGCTGAAGCTCCAGTACTTTGGCCACTTCATGAGAAAAATTGACTCATTGGAAAAGACCCTGAAGCTGGGAGGGATTGGGAGCTGAAATAGAAGGGGATTACAGAGGATGAGATGGCTGGGCGGCATCACTGACTCGATGAACATGAATCTGAGTGAAGTCTGAGAGTTGGTGATGGAGAGGGAGGCCTGGAGTGCTGTGATTCATGGAGTCGCAAAGAGTCAGACATGACTGAGCAACCGAACTGAACTGAACTAGAATGGTCATGATGCTCTGGGTGTGTCATTTAGCTTGCTGATTAAGGATGAAGATCTATTTGAAGTTTTGACTAATCTGCCACCTTGGACCCATTTGATTCTAATTGGCTTATGTTGTATCCTTGGTCTATGTCATTCTTTCAAAAGTTATGCCCTGTCCCTTTCCCTCCCGTTTTAATTTTGTGATGATCTCATAGAAAGCAATGATTTCTCGAGTAATCATTGACTTAAAGAGTGGTCTCCCTAGATTCTCTAGGTTTTCCTCTCATCCTATCTATGTAACATAGATAGTTACAGCTATCTATGTAACTATCCTATTCTATTCCTAGCCTCATGAGCCCCACAGGGTCCTGTTTGGTTTCATAAATGTGGAAATTTGATCTTCATTGAACTGATTTAAACACATTTATAAAGTAAATAAATATAAATGTTAGGTCATCAAAGCTGGACCCATGGAAAAATGGCAGAGAACAGAAAGATGACCAGAATGTGATCATCTAGAGAGGGGTATATCCTGTTATGGAATTTGACCACTGTAACTATAATCAATGCCAATCAGGTTATAGAGGAAGTTTTGTGCACGTGATCAGTAATATTCCAATTATTGATGCCCCACACAGAGTGAAGACAGCTACAATTGCAGCTCTATATCTAATTAAGGCTAAATGAAGACCATCAGCTGGTTAATAATTGTCTATATCCAGTGTGTGTGTGTGTGTGTGTGTGTGTGTGTGTGTGTGTGTGCTCAGCAGTGTCCAACTCTCTGTAGCCCCCAAGGACTGTAGCCAGGATTCTCCCCCCTTGAAAATTTCCAGGCAAGAATACAAGAGTGTGATTCCATTTCCTATTCAGGGGATCTTCCCAACCCAGGGATCGAACCTGAGTCTCCTGCGTCTCCTGCATTGGCAAGCAGATTCTTTATCACTAGTGCCACTTTGGAAGCCCTAAGATTCCTTGCTGGCTTAAATGGTAAAGAATCTGCCTGGGTGCAGGAGATCTGACTTCAGTCTTTGGCTCAGGAAGATCCCCTGGCTAACTGAATGGCTACACACTCCAGTATTTTTGCCTGGGGAATTCCTTGGACAGAGGAGCCTGGCAGGCTACAGCCCTTGGGGTTGCAAAGAGTGGGGCACAACTGAGTGAATGACATTTTTATACACTTTTCATGCCTACCATACCTAGATTGTAAGTAATACTCTCAAATCACTTTTTTTCCCATCTACTCAAAAGCTAATTGTTAATTTTATTTGTATGCGTATAGTCCACTACGGTCTTTAGCATATTAAGTTTTGTTTTGTGTAAAAGATACATAGCTATTTAAAGGGGAGTCAGGGGTGCATAGAACAAGCATAGCTACTGACTGACAACATTTTGATTTTCTTCTGAACCTTTCTGCTTTTCAAAGGTCAATGCACAACTTTACATCCCTTTTCTGGCAATAGTGCTTTCAGTTATGAAAAATAAATTTTCCCTTGCAAGTCACCATTTCCTTATTTTACAATAATAAAAAGCAGGTATTTACTCATGCATACAATGGTTTTGTTTTTTTTTTCACTATGTAGAAAAAAAGCCACCTTTACTTATTCTTTTTTTTTTGTCACAGTCAAAATGAAATTTACTTTTTCCATTTACTTTGACATTTCAATGTCTATGTGCTGTTTCTGAGAAAAAACAAGTGGCATAATTCTCAGTATAATTCTTTCAAAGACAAAGGAGAGAAAACATGGGACACTGTAAATTTCATTTTTTGAGAATAGTCAGATATTCTCAAAAGGCTAGTTGTGTAGAAATGTTTGATTTAAGAGAAACAGACTGTAAATTTAACAATTAATGGTATAATTCTACATAAGATTAATGATAATTAAATTTTAATAACATTTCTTTCTGTCCTTGTTACTTACAGAAACATATAGTGTTATCAGTTCAGTTCAGTCACTCAGTTATGTCGACTCTTTGCGACCCCATGGACTGAGGCATGTTAGTCCTCCCTGTCCATCACCAACTCCCGGAGTTCATCCAAACTCATGTCCATTGAGTTGGTGATGCCATCCAACCATCCCATCCTCTGTCATACCTTCTCTTCCCACCTTCAGTCTTTACCTGCATTAGGGTCTTCTCAGATGAGTCAGTTCTTTGCATCAAATGGCCAAAGTATTGGAGTTTCAGCCTCAGCATCAGTCCTTCCAATGAATATTCAGGACTGATTTCCTTTAGGATGGATTAGTTGCGTCTCCTTGTGGTCCAAGGGACTCTCAAGAGTCACCTACAATACCACAGTTCAAAAGAATCAATTCTTTGGTGCTCAGCTTTCTTTATAGTCCAATTCTCACAGCCATACATGACTACTGGAGAAACCATAACTTTGACTAGACAGAACTTTGTTGGTAAAGTAATGTCTCTGTTTTTTAATATGCTATCTAGGTTGATAATATCTTTCCTTTGAAGGAGCAAGTGTCTTTTAATTTCATGGCTCCAGTCACCATCTGCAGTGATTTTGGAGCCCCCCAAAATAAAGTCTCCCTCTATTCCCATTGTTTCCCATCTATTTGCCATGAAGTGATGGGACCACATGCCATGATCTTAGTTTTCTGCATGTTGAGTTTTAAGCCAACTCTTCTACTCACCTCTTTCACTTTCATCAAGAGGTTGTTTAGTTGTTCACTTTCTGCCCTAGTTTTATAATTATATACAATATATACAATGGTAAAATTTTAGATAGATAGTTAAAAAGCATTTTGAGACATTAAAAATTATAAGGGCTTTCCTGATGGCTCAGATGGTAAAGAATCTGCCTTCAAAGCAGAAGAGCTGGGCTTGATCCTTGGATTGGGATGATCTCTTGCAGAAGGGAGTGGCTATCCATGCCAGTATTCTTGCCTGGGGAATTCCTTGGTCAGAGTAGCCAGGAGAATTTATCTAAGCAAATTTATTTTAATCAGGTAGCATCAAATTTATTAGATAGAAAGGAACTTCAAGACGCTACATGAGATGAAAGAATTTTGTAGGCAGTAGGGAACAGGAAGAAGGAAATTATACTAGGCCAAAAAATAGATTGGCTATTGCAAGGTTACTTTCCTTTAGGGGATGACAGGGGTCTACCAGTCAGATTACCTAATTAGAGCTGATAGGAGAATCCTGAATGATTAGTTTAAGATTCTTTTTCTTGGAGTGCCTAAATAATCAAGTTAGTCTCTCTTTGGTGGCATGGAGATTAGGATGAATGACTTTATTTTGGATCTATTGTCTTATTTTTAGTAACCTATATATTCATATATACCTACACTGAATACGTATTTATACATGCACACAAATAGGGAGTCAGTCTACCAACTTGTTTGTGGTGGGAATACAAAGTTGTAGTGAGTTTTTTCTCTCAAAGATCTTGCAGTTTAAATGGAAGTAACTTAAAATACAAATAAAATTGCCTTCCAGGGGAAAGGCACTTAACGAATATTTATAGACTAAATAAATGCATAAAACAGACAAATACAAAGCAGTATTTACTGACTGGTGAGCTAAAGACATGAAACACACTAGAGAGTTCAAGAAGTTCAGTGAAAAAAATGAAAGACGGCTTAAGACTGACAAAACTATTGATGTCTTCTTGGGGAAGTTAGCCATTGAAATGTCTCAGGTCCAGCAGCATAGCATCCCATGGGGTGGAATGTACTTGCGTAGGTTGGGGTAGGGAGGATGAGCAGAGAGGGAGAAAAAAAGAGAGCTTTTTTTTTTTTTTTTTTTTTTTTTAAGAGAGAAAGAAAATGAGCAGATAAGCCAGGGCATACAGAGTTTTGTGAATAGAATGAAAAAAGCCCATTTAAGAGAAAGCAAAAACTAGACTTAAGAGACTTGTACTTAGGGGGAATCAGAATCTAAAAATGAATATATCTAAAGTCTCCAATAGAAATATATTCATTACTAATGAATATAGCAATTTATGTATTGACATATGGGATATCAAGATAGATGTCTTCTTAAATAGAAAAATATATTTCATTTGCTTCACAGTTTTTAATATTTTAAAATAGCTGAATTAGTCTTTCACATTTTCTAAAACTTATTAAAAATATTAGAATAACAACTATGTATTTTCTCCATAAAAACATCTATGCATCTCAGAAACCATATAATCCCTTCTTCCTTTCCATACTTCTGTTTCCAAGGAGTCAAGCTGAGTTCAAGCTATTACTGCAGTCTATCTTGAATCTACTCTTTATCATCTTTTAATTGTAGCAGATTTCCAATGTTGATAATTTCAGGTGTACTATATATGTATATATCACATGATATACTTATATATAACACATGGTATAGTATCATATATATATATTATATATATAATATATATATATATATAATGTGGCTCAGATGGTAAAGAATCTGCCTGCAATGTGGGAGATCTGAATGCAATCCCTGGCTCGGGAAGATCCCCTGGATAAGGGAATGGCTACACACTCCAGCAGTCTTGCCTGGAGAATTCCATGGACAGAGGAGCCTTGTGTGCTACAGTCCATGCGGTAGCAAAGAATCAAACAAGACTGAAAAATTAACACACACACACACACATGTGTGTATAAATGATCAATAAATCAGTCATTCAGTCATGTCTGACTCTTTGGGACCCCATGGACTGCAGTACACCAGGCTTCCCTGTCCGTCACCAACTCCTGGAGCTTGCTCAAACTCATGTCCATCGAGTCGGTGATGCCATCCAACCATCTCATCCTCTATTGTCCCCTTCACCTCCTGCTTTCAATCTTTCCTAGCATCAGGGTCTTTTCCAGTGGGTCAGTTCTTCACATCAGGTGGCCAAAGTATTGGAGTTTCAGCTTCAGCATCAATCCTTCCAATGAATATTCAGGACTGATTTCCTTTAGGATGGACTGGTTGGATCTCTGTGCAGTCCAAGGGACTCTCAAGAGTCTTCTCCAACACCACAGTTCAAAGGCATCAGTTCTTTGGTGCTCAACTTTCTTTATAGTCCAACTCTCATAGCCATACATGACTACTGGAAAAAACCACAGCTTTGGCTAGATGGACCTTTGTTGGCAAAGTAATGTTTCTGCATCTTAATATGCTATCTAGGTTGATCATATCTTTCCTTCCAAGGAGCAAGTGCCTTTTAATCTCATGACTGCATTCATCATCTGCAATGATTTTGGAGGCCCCCCCCCGCCCCAAATAAAGTCTGACACTGTTTCCCCCTCTATTTTTCCATGAAGTGATGGGACTGGATATCATGATCTTAGTTTTCTGAATGTTGAGCTTTAAGCCAACTTGTTCACTCTCTTCTTTCACTTTCATCAACAGGCTCTTTACTTTTTCCATATGGTGTTGTCATCTGTGTATCTGAGGTTATTGATGCTTCTCCCAGCAATCTTGATTCCAGCCTGTGCTTCCTCCAGTCCAGCATTTCACATGATGTACACTGTATATAAGTTAAATAAGCAGGGTGACAATATACAGCATTTAAGTACTCCTTTTCCTATTTGTAACCAGTCTGTTGTTCCATGTTTGGTTCTAACTGTTGCTTCTTGACCTGCATACAGATCTCAGGAGGCAGGTCAAGTGGTCTGGTATTCCCATCTCTTGAAGAATTTTCCACAGTCTGTGTGATCCCCACAGTCAAAGGCTTTGGCATAGTCAATAAAGCAGAAGTAGGTGTTTTTCTAGAACTCTCTTGCTTTTCTATGATCTAATGGATGTTGGCAATTTGATCTCTGGTTCCTCTGCCTTTTCTAAATCCAGCTTGAACATCTGGTAGTTCCTGGTTCACATACTGAAGAAGCCTAGCTTGAAGTATTTTGAGCATTACCTTGCTAGCAAGTGAGATGAGTGCAATTGTGCGGTAGTTTCAACATTCTTTGGCATTGCCCTTCTTTGGGTGTAGAATGAAAACTGACATTTTCCAGTCCCATGGCCACTGCTGAGGTTTCCAAATTTGCTGGCATATTGAGTGCAGCACTTTCACTGCCTCATCTTTTAGGATTTGAAATAGCTCAACTGAAATTCCATCACCTCCACTAGCTTTGCTTGTAGTGATGCTTCCTGGGACCCATTTGACTTTGCATTCCAGGATGTCTGGCTCTAGGTGAGTGATCATACCATCATGGTAGAGAATTTTGAGCATTACTTTGCTAGCATGTGAGATGAGTGCAATTGTGTGGTAGTTTGAGCATTCTTTGGCATTGCCTTTCTTTGGGATTAGAATGAAAACTGACCTTTTCCAGTCCTGTGGCCACTGCTGAGTTTTCCACATTTGTTGGCATATTGAGTGTAGCACTTTCACAGCATCATTTAGGATTTGAAATAGCTCAACTAGAATTCCATCACCTCCACTAGCTTTGTTCGTAGTGATGCTTCCTAAGGCCCACTTGACTTCACATTCCAGGATGTTTGGCTCTGGGTGAGTGATCACACTATTGTGTTTATCTAGGTAAAGAAGATCTTTTTAGTACAGTTCTTCTGTGTATTCTTGCCACTTTTTAATATCTTCTGCTTTGGTTAGGTCCATACCGTTCCTGTCCTTTATCAACCCCATCTTTGGATGAAATGTTCCCTTAGTATCTCTAATTTTCTTGAAGAGATATCTAGTCTTTCCTGCTCTATTGTTTTCCTCTATTTCTTTGCATTGATCACTGAGGAAGGCTTTCTTATCTTGCGTTGCTGTTATTTGGAACTCTGCATTCAGATGGGTATGTCTTTCCTTTTCTCCTTTGCCTTTAGCTTCTCTTCTTTTCTCAGCTATTTGTAAGGCCTCCTCAGACAACCATTTTGCCTTTTTGCATTTCTTTTTCTTGAGGATGGTCTTGATTACCACCTCCTGTATAATGTCATGAACCTCCATCCATAGTTCTTCAGGCACTCGGTCTATCAGACCTAATCCCTTGAATCTATTTGTCACTTCCACTGTATAATCATAAGGGATTTGATTTAGGTCCTAACTGAATGGTCTAGTGGTTTTTCCTTCTTTCTTCAATATAAGTCTGAATTTTGCAATAAGGATCTATACCTTTTTTCTAATTTCAGCATTAAGAACACAAGAAGGCCACTTCAAAGGTAAGAGATGTCTCATTCATTCATCCATCCATCCATTTATTCAACAGCTACTAAGAGCCAGGAACTGTGCTTCATTTTAGAATATAGGAAATAAACAAGTTCTGGTGCTTGACTTTAAATTTCTTAAAGTTTAGTGGGAAAGGGACACAAAGACAGATAACTTGTTTTATTCAATTTTCCCACAGTTCTGTATTGGGTCTTATTTCTGCCCTTCATCATTTTTTGCTTCTACTTTACTAACTTCAAATCTTAGCAGTGGCTTTCCCTTTTCTTATTTAAACATTAGTAAAACATGGGATACCTGCCCCATTTCATAAACTGTCTGCACTGTCAGAATCAGATTCAAGAAGGGGCTAAATAAACCATAAATTTGCTCCAGCCAGTCTCTATTCCATATTTTTAGAGCATTTAATATAAAGCCCGGTGTTAGCTGGGCAAACAGTAGTGGAAATAAGATAACCAGAGTTCCTGCCTTCATGGAGCTTATCTGCTAACCATTCCAGATTGGGAGGAAGGCAGCAAATCCAGCCACTGTGACAGGCAGGTTTACAAAGCAAAACCACCCCAAGGCCAGGCCCTAGGTATACATTCTTCTGTAGTGATAGCATTCGTTACTTCAGATTCTTTTGGTTTACCAAATGTAGTTATTATGATCAATTTTTATAACTTCTTTAACTTTTCTAATATTGCATAGTCTTGGATATGTGTACCCAGTTTCTTAAAGAAATGAATTAAAGGTAAAAAACAAAGACAGAAAGTATAAAAGCCCTTAAGATGTTCTTTGAAATTTATTAGCTTTCACAGCAATGACAATAGTTATCATTCACTGAATATCTGTTGCTTTCTCCAAATATAGAGTTGGACACTTGGCCTATCACCTCTAATCCTCACAACATCTGACAAAGTAAGTATTACAGACCTCGTTTCACAAAGGAGAAAACTCGGGCTCAGCACGTAAGTGATTGGCCCAAGATTCTGGAGTTAATAACGGACACAGCCTGGGTTCAAACCATTACACAGTACAACATGCCTTCTTTCCATTATGCCACAAAATATTACAAAAAGATATTCTGAATGAGATTGAACTATATAATTAGAGCAACATGAGCATTTACTATGTGTCAGATGCTATTAAGATTTTTATGAGAATTATCTCATTTAGACCTCTTAACAGCCCTGTAAGGCTGGTATTTTTGAGATGAAGAAACTGAGAGACTTAGAGAGATTGGGTAACCTGCCAAAGGCCAACAAACTACCATGTAGTTGAACTTGTATTTTAACCTGGGTCTACCTGTCTTCAAAATGCATCTTCTTAACTGCTACAGAAAAGTTCCACTATTTAAATAGTATCAATGTAACTTTCAGCTTTCAAAGAGAATGTCAAAACAGAATAGGGTCAATAAACCACTTTAAAGATAATTTAAAATAACTACTACATAAAGACACTCTCTTTAAGAGTGTCTTTATTATTACTATCATTTGCTCAGTGATTGTCACCCTGTTCTGTTACCATATACAGCCTCTAGAACTATCTACAGTCAGCAATTTCACTACCAAGGGTTTTCCCTTTCATTTGGCAAGCAATTTAAAAATCTGTGTCTTAAACTGCCAGTTCAGTCCAACGGAACTCAAATCCTTGCATCCAAATCTTCAAACATGACCAAAATATACACCCCTTAGTCCACAGTTCTCATCACTAAACAATGTAAATGGTTAGAAAGGTGCTGGAAAGCGCTGTGCAAACTGTTCACGTGCCTTATGTTAATTTTCACAGTTTCATAGTAAATTCTGGGTTATATCAAACCTTTTAAGGTATTCTCAACATGACTCCTTCCCTATGAGAAATAATACTTTTCTAAACCATTTTCTGGGGCAGGACTCCTCCTGTTTAGTCGCTCAGTCATGTCCAACTCTGCGAGCCTTAGGAACGTAGCCCACCAGGCTCCTCTGTCCATAGGATTCTTCAGGCAAGAATACTGGAGTGGGTTGCCATGCGCTCCTCCAGGGGATCCTCCCAGCCCAGGGACGGAACCTGCATATCCTGTGTCTCCTGCATTGCAAGTAGATTCTTCACAAACTGAGCCTCAGCTACAATTTATAAAGACTACTTTGAAAACTCTATTTATTATTAAGACGATATCAGCCCAATAAGGAAATCTGACCTTGATCTCCCAATTGGGCAAACATGAATAGGACTTCCTTCTATCTATTAAAAAGTTTATTCATGTCAATTTCACATTGACTGGATTTTGTAAGCCAGTGAAAAAGAAGTCTGGCAATTCTTGGAAGAACATGAAGGAAAAGTTTATGTAAACTCATGCCTGTGTCAACTTTCAAAGAGTAAAATGTAAGTACAAGAAGTACCTAAATACCTGCTGACAAAAGCAAAGTAAATTTACAGACCTGGATGAGATCCCCAAGTTTCGTGCTTAATCTTCAAGTTGGGATGTTCCATCAGTACCAGAAGATTATATATATTTTTAAGTACTTTGTAAAAACCAGAGTATATGTATGTAGCAAAAATAAATCAATACATATTTCATAAAATATAAAGAAAATAAGTCACTTATAATTACACGACTGTCAACACTGTGTCCTAGACTTTCTTCTTGGCATATACACATATATAAACATTTTGAGTTTCTCAAAGATAGGGTTGCGCCACATGTACTGTTTTGCAACCTGCTTTATTTTTCTACCCAATAATAAGTTTGAGTAGGACAAGATTTAACAATTAATAAATACAGTTCTATCTGTGTCATCAGTTCTCCCCCCAACTCATTTAACCCATCTTTCACTGAAGGACAAGTAAACTTCCTTCAACCTTGTGTTTTTATAAACAATACTGAATCGAATATCCTTGTACATATGAGAATGTCAAATTAGTCCTTTCAGATAAATTCCTAGAAGTAGAAATACTATGTCAAAGGATGTGACTTTTGATACACATTGCCAAATTGCCTTCCAGAAGGATCATGCCAATTGACACTCCCACCAGCAATAGACAAGACTGCAGGCTTCTCCACATCCTGAGCTTCCTTGGCAATGAGGATCCTTTTTAAACCATTGCCAAAAACCAATACAATATTGTAAAGTAATTTTAAAAAATGTTTAATAAATAAATAAAAGTTCAAAAACTAAACTATTGCCAATCTGATAGACAAAACAAATGGTAACTTCAGGTTGCTTTCATTTGCATTTGCACTTCAGAAGTACACTGATACATTGAGGCAGTAAGTCAGTGTCTACTGAAAAGCAAGTGCTCTGGAAGCTAGGAATCCTGATTACAAAAGTCCTGCTACATGTGTGATCTAGGACAAGCTGCCTTGATTCGCTAAATCATATACACGTCTTTGCAAAGTATAAATAATTGTACCTTAGTATTTTCTTAAGCATTGCAGGTAAAGCCCTCAGCCCAGTCCCCAACACACAGTGAACACTCAGTAAATAGTAGCCACCAGCTGTAGTGGCTACAGGAGCTGGAGAAGTTGTACAGTCCAAAATGTCATCTGGTAGAATGTTGGCAGTCATTTGTATTTCTTCTCTTGCAAATGGCCTTTTCATATAATTGGTCCTTTTCATGTGCTGGAGAATTCATCTTTTGTTTATTAATCTGTAAGAGTTTGTAATAAATTATGGCTAATAACTCCTTGGCTGCTACTATACATAATACCAATATATTTCCCGTGTTGGCATTCATTTTTAACTTACTATTGTGCTCTTTGCTGTATAGAAGTTAATTTTTACATCATTAAATCTAATGTCTCTTTTCATCTTTTTAATTCTTCAGTTTCTACCACTGGTGTAATGCTTACAAAGTCCTCTGCTATCACAAGATTATAAATACTGGGTGTATATTGTTACTTTTACAGATTCTTTAATTTCTTAACAGTAAGATCTCTAACTATAAATCATTGGGAACTCTCTGACAGTCCATCCTTAACAGTAGGATCTCTAATTATAAATCATTATGAATTGTCTGGCAGTCCAGTGTTTAGGACTCTACCCTTTATCACTGTTGAGCTTCTGGGTTCCATCCCTGGTGGGGGAATGGAGTTCCCGCAAGCCATGCAGCACAGCAAAAAAATATAATAATAATAATAATTTTGCTATAAAGTAGGGATTTAAGTTTCTTTTTCTCTTAAATGACTAGTATGCAATCACAACATCTTTCAGAAATCCTGTCATCAATTATTTGAAATGTGCCAACTTTATGTAAAACAGTAGATAATTCCTTCTCAGATTCTGAAATCATAAAGATATTAAAAACAAAGAACTTTCTGGGTTGTTTTTTTTTAAGTTTAGTCCAGAATTATGTGGTGGCAAAGCTTTACCTGAGGTAACTGATGCTATTTCTGGTCTTTATTCCACTTAGTGTCACTACTAATCAGTTGTGCTATGGAAATAAACACGTTTGACTATGAGATATTGTTTAAGAATCGAAATTCTGAAATATGTTTCAAATAAGGACCTGTGGGTTTGTACCAGGTTTCCATATCTATACACAAGTTTGTTTTTAGGCTAGCTCTAAATTCCATTCTAATTTCTTTTTTATTCCATTAACATGATAAAGCACATAGCTTCAAACACTAAGCTGACCTGGCGTTTCTGAGATAAATTTGGTAAAAATGTATTATCCTTTTGCTCTTTTGCTAGATTCAACTTGTCAATATTTTTTCAGGATTTTTACACCTACGGTAATGAAGTCTACATTTGTTCCTTAAAATGTCTTCATCAAGTTTTGGAATCCAGGTTATACCGACTTCTATTTTATATGCTATGCTGTTTTTACTATAGTTTATGATGTCTTAATATAAAATCTCCCGTTTTCCATTCTTCATTCTTCTCAAACAATATTACTCTGGACTTATTTTAGCAAGTTCCATGGAATAATCATCCTATTGCAAGTCCTGCTGTAATAGCATTAAATTTTAGACTATGGTGGACAAAAGTGATACTAATACACTAACCATATCAACTCTTCCAGCCAATATACATGGCATGTTTTTTCTCTATTTATTCAAGTGGTCTTTTATGTGCCTCAGTTAAGTTTGGATGTCTTTTTCACATAAATTCTAACCAATTCTTATTAAGTATATTTCTATGTAGTTTATAATCACCTTCACTTTTCAACGCTACTTACATCTAGGCTACTGGGTTTCATTAGTGTAAGTACCAACTGAAGATAACTGATATAATTTCTGATATAATTCTATCCTTGCACAGGATAGAGTACCATGTCGAAGAAAGGAAGTGAACATTAGTATTTCGGTAAACAAACATTTACTAAACACATCATAGAAACTGAGCATTAAAACAGTGATAAGAACAATCCCTGTCTTCAAGGGTTCACACTCTAGGGAGATAAAAAAGAAAACAGATGAGCATAACATAAGTTCTGTGTTAGAGGTAAGCCCAGGAGAACAACGCAATGTCCTCCTCCAGGAATAAATGTGTCAGGAAAAGCTTCATAAAGAGCTCTCCCCAACCCCCAAGGGGGATCCCAATTCTCCCTTGCACATGGTTGGCAAGAAGAGGCACATCTCAAAGCTGCATTCAGTCCTCCAGACGCAATAGGTACCTTAATGCAGAGGCTGGCATGCTCTGTCTTCCATGTCAGGACAAGGCAGAAAATCCCATCCACGTGCAGGCTTCTCTGGCTGGCTCAGCCACCCTGGCTGCCTGTCGCTGAGCTGAGTGCTGGGCATAGTTCGTCAAGGGACCACATTTCCCATACCTCCAGTCCTCAATAACCTCCGGAGAAGGCCACTGCTGTCAAGTTGAGTCATTACAATGTCAGTTACTAACAGGCCTGACTCTAAACTCCTCAAAGCTTGTGAAGCGCTATCACTTACTTCTACACAGGAACATTGTCTTCTGGGAGAAAACGGTTCCATTTCATGCCTAAGATGGTGAGGAAGCAAATGAAAGCAAAACTGCTCTGTGTCTCCTGGAGAGGGACAGGTTCTAGTATCCAAACAAGCAGACCTTGGAAAACCCAGGGATTCGCTGCGTGGAGGACTACTTACCCATCCTCCTTGGTTCAGTATGAACCGTGGAATTATCCCACAACCACAGAGCCCCTGCAGAGTGACCTCAGGAAACTGCATGTGCATGAAGGGGGCAAGAACACACAGTCACTTGGGCTATCCTGAAGAGACCCCAGGGATCTATTCAGTTATTTAAAAACGCATCTGGAAAGAATTCACCTGCCCTGAACCCTGTCTTCTCAACAGCAAAACAAGAGAAAGCGCCACAAAATGCTCAATCATGGTGATCTTTATGATTGCGGAGGCTGAAAGTTTTCCCACCTGAGTATCATAAATGAGACAAATTGCATAACAGGAAAAAAGAGTTGTTGCTGAAAGATGCAATCATAAAATAAAAGGACTTTTCAAAATCTGAGTATGGTTGGTAATTATCCAGGAAAGGAATATAAAGGAAAGCAATTCCAAGGTTCCTGCTTCTTCATGTTATCGTGACACAGTGATGGCCAAATGCCAAAGAGTGCTCTCAGCTACAACAGACCTTCCTCTGTCTTCTTCGGCGGCAGCTCTATTCCTTTTGGTTAACTAGTGTGCTGTAGGTCACTGTCTTATCAGTCTTAATCTCAAATGCCACCGTTCACAAAGTTGTTACTTGTTCTTTCTTGCTATGAAAACCAAACTTCTACCTGGTAAGATGCACGGCAGAAAAGAACGGGGAAAAATAATAACTTATATAGCTCTTTATTGTCATGGCATGTATTTGTTTACCTGAATAAGGTTTTTCTCTGATAAGACAAGTACCCTTCCAAAAAAAAAGGGTACTAGTAAAGCTTGGTTCACTAATACTAAAAGTAAGACCTGAGAAAAATCAAATATGTAGTTAAATGTAAAAATGCATTGATTGTCCCAAATAAATAATAGATGGTCTCTAATGAGACCTAACAAAGTTAAAGAGGCTCAACTCACTAGACAGCTAAACCATTTGCTTGTTGGCAGTTCAAGAACATTAACCACAAAAACAATCAGAGCTGCAGATTTTGCAAACATTCAGATGAACTCAGTAGGTCAGCACAGGTCTTGGGGTCAGCCTTGGGTTTCAATAACAGCACCACGATCTATTAGTTTTCAACTACTGGAAAAGTTCATCCCTCTGAATTTCTTTCTTTGCAAAATGGGGGAAATACCTACCTCATTAAGAGGTTAAGAGAGGTATATCGAAAACCCAACAATGAAGAGACAGAGGAAGCATTCCACACAGAACTAGTTCCCTATTCAAATTCTCTGCCCACTAAATGGTCGAAGTAAATGTCCCCAGTTTCTCAACCCACAGTGGACACTTATTATTTCATATATCAAATTATTTCCATTATTACACACCAATCTCATTTGCCTGACAATACTCCACAGGTCATTTCTCCTCTTCATCAAACCTTGCTTTTCTTATATATGTCCAACCTTCCATTTCCTTGCTCTCACAAATTCCATCACAACACTGCCACCACCATCATTGCCCAAAGTATAGTTCACAGGGGATTTTGCTGAGAGCAGCGGGGCAGGGTGCAGGGGAGGGGGGAGTCTTGAGCCTTTAGAAGAGGTAGTGGAAACTGGTTCAATTTTCATTTTTACAATCCATCAATAGTATTTTTTTTCCTTCAAAGCAGAACCCTTTTAGATTATGCAACTGCATATCTAAGGAGTATGTGAAGCAGTGAGTGACAATCAGCTGAACACTGCCAGTAACCATGGTGGCTTAAAGCTATTTTACTCTTAGACGTACATTATTTCACTGATACTCGTAATGGGCCATTGGTTTAAAAAAAGAATCACAGGGAACACTGATAGGGGAATAAAACAAAACAGGAGATGAATGTAAAAATTATAAGTCTGTCCCTTATTAGTTTTACAATCATTTACTCAAAATTCCTTTGTAATAAAACAAAATGTCTAAACCTATGTTAAAAGGATCCAAGATAGTGACAATTATATCCAATGTGCCCTATCACTTGGGAATATGCTTTCCTTGCTAGTGAAGTTTGTAAGGTAGAGGGGCAAAGTGAGATGCAAAGAGCTGACTCATTTGAAAAGACCTGATGCTGGGAAAGATTGAGGGCAGGAGGACAAGGGGGCGACAGAGGATGAGATGGTTGGATAACATCACTGACTTGATGGATATGAGTTTGGATGGGAGTTGGTGATGGACAGGGAGGCCTGGCATGCTTCAGTTCATTGGGTCGCAAAGAGTCGGACCCGAGTGAGCGACTGAACTGAACTAGTAATTTATGTGCTCAGTCGCGCAGTCATGTCCAACTCTGCACCCCAAGGACTGCAGTCCACCAGGCTCCTCTGTCCATGGGATTTCCCAGGCAACAATACTGGAGTAGGTCACCATTTTCTTCTCCAGGGGATCTTCCCAACCCGGGGATTGAACCCGTGTTTTATATCAGAATCAAAGATGTCAACTTCTCTGGTCCTCAGTTTTCTCTCTCTTTTTTAATATTTATTTTTATTTATTTATTTGGCTGTGCCGGGTCCTAGTGGCAGCATGCAGGATCTTTCAGTTGTGGCATGTGGGATCTAGTTCTCCAAGTGGGTGTCAAACCTGGGCCCCCTGCATTGGGAGTGTGGAGTCTTAGCCAATGGACCACCAGGGAAGTCTCTCCCATCTTTTAAAAGGAGTTTTTGACTTGGGAGTGGTGCCCTCAGTCACACATGAGGCTAATATGTGGCAGACTCTGCTCTTCAGGCTAACTCAACCACCATCCCCAACCTTCTTCTCTTGCACTGTCTCCATTCTAGAGGCTAGGGCAACAAAAACATTTGCTTGCAGCGAGGAGTGGCCACATGACTATTTCAGCCAATGAAACAAAAGAGGAAGTGTGCTGGTAATTTCTGAAAAGACTACTGCTTTTCCTGATAAAAGTGACAGGTGCATCAGGAGCTACTCCTTCCCCTAGCTTCCAGTCTTATAACTGCACTGTTGGTAGCGGCAGTCATCTTGCTACCAGAAGAAAAAGAGAAGCCACAAGAACAGAGACTCACCCAGATGCCTTTGAGCCAATGAACCAATGACAGGGACACTCGCCCCGACGCCTTGGAGCCAATGAACCAATGCCAGAAGCAGCTGACTTCCAGACTTCCTGTTAAAACTAGTTAAAGGGATCTTGACTCACTTTGCCATTGTCAGTTTGGTGGATTTTGTCCATTCGCTTGACTGGTTGGCAAGCACGTTCCCAACCGAGGCACTGCTCACCAGATTCACAGAATCAAATGTTTGTCTGTAACCAAGAATGCAAAGCTCCTCAACTAAAAAACATTCAAATGCAAGTTTAAAGGAAAAGACACAAAGAGTGAAGGCAATTTTGTCTTCTTCCTTGCGTACAGAACCCATCTATTTCATATTTCTATAAAACCAGCCCTTGGCCTGATTTCATTTCAGGATCAGAATCTCAGGGTTGGGAAGGGAATTCATTTTAACCACCTGAGCTCTCTAAATAATCTTTCAAGCCACAACTTAGCCGCTGCTTGAATAATGCATGAGGGATATAATGATGACGGATTTGCTACATCTAGAAGAAGCCCATAACCATATCTGGACAACAGCCTTCTCATATTAACCTGACATTTCCAGCTATTTGTCTTCCTTCCACCTTCTGAGAAATATACAACAGAGAGAATCTCTTCTATGAATGAGAACTATCCAAATGGATGAAAGCAGCTGTCATATCGCCTCATCTGCATACCAGTGTTCACCAACTCCTTTACCTTGCCTCCTGGGAGAGGCAACAGGTTCTAATGCAGCACCAACCAACAATGCACGCTACATACATAAAATTTTATGTTGACCCAGCAATCACATTTTTTAAAGAAAAATGAAGTATAATTAATTTTGATAATATATTTTAGGTAGCCCAATTTATCAAAAATCTTTTCACTTCAACAGATACTCAGAATAATGTAAGTAATTATGAGATATTTTACTTTTTTTTTCTTTTGGTACTAGGTATTTGAAATTCAAGACACACTTTTCTACTACAGTACATACCAGTTTGGAGCAGTCACATTTTCATTATTCAACAGCCACACTTGGTGGAGGCTGGCACATACGAAAGCACAGGTCTGAGGGAAGAATGTGCCTTTTCTTATAGATGGACAACATGCACTGTATGGTTAATCAGATAAATTGGCAAAATGTCACAGTGACAAGCTTCTTCACCTAGAGTACTATACAGATCTCTTTTAAAGGAGTGGGAAAGAGAATCAAATCTCACAGGCCTTTGTGGCTATGTCCTTGAACTTCCAGGGGTCAATGTTCCCCAACTGAGAAACTGTCTTTAAAAGTGACTCTTTTTTTTTTTTTTTTCAGTTTATCCTCAAAATAAAAATATACAAAAAAGTCTCTATGGCATATAGAAGCTGAGAAGTTCTAAGATTCCAATTTGAAAATACCCTTGGAACAGAATCAGGGGGTCTTTATTTTCATTTTGATTCTGCCACCAAACTAAGAAGTGACTTGAAAAAAATCAGCTTATTTTTCTAGGCCTCTTTTCTTAAACAGAGTTCCACTTTGCCACTAAGCAACACTGTTAAGCATTCAAAAACCATCCTTTCAATAATTCATTCTAGAACTCTGCCCACAAATAGTATAAAGCTCCTTCTCAGTCTATGGTTTGTTTGTTTTTAATATTTTTATATTATTTTTTGGCTGTGCCATGTGGCATGAGAATCTTAGTTCCCTGACCAGGGACTGATCTCATGCCCCTTGCAGTGGAAGTGTGGAGTTCTAACCACTGTATCACCATAGCATTCCTAAGTCTATGGTTTTTGAACCCATACTCCTCACTACTGAATATCAGGGTTGCATTTGCCTTCCTTCATAATTCTGACATTTCTCCACCTTTCAAAATTACATAAAAATAAAATAACATCTCCAGTTAAAATTATCAAAACACAATTCTTCTGGATCAAAATATCTTAATCTCATTTTGAACAACTAAATAATCTCTTAAAATCTATTCTACTTTCTCAAGCTTTAATTGTATGTTACCATGAATTTTACTGACCTGTTCAGGATGACCATTCTGTCTTTGATTTACTCATTTTACAGATACAAGCTAAAGACACACTGTATATGCCAACACAATGGGAATACGAATGGGATATGAACAAGACAGGCAAAATCAGTCCCTGCTTGCAAAGAGATTACAATCTAGAGCTGGATGAAAGAAAATAAATGAGCAGGACAACTTCAGGTCGTAAAACATGATATAATAATACAGCTCACATTTGCGCAAGAAAGGGAAAGTGAGCACCACTCAGTCATGTCCGACTCTTTGAGACCCCACGGAATATACAGTCCATGGAATTCTCCAGGCCAGAATACTGGAGTGGGTAGCTGTTCCCTTCTCCAGGGATCTTCCCAACCCAGAGATTGAACCCAGGTCTCCCGCATGGCAAGCAGATTCATTACCAGCTGAGCCACAGGGAAGCCCATGAAGACTGGAGTGGGTGGCCTATCCCTTCTCCAGCAGATCTTCCCGACCTAGAAATTGACCTGGGGTCTCTCACATCACAGGCCAATTCTTTATCAACTGAGCTATCGGGAAAGCCCACCCTGTGTGAGAGATCCTTCTAAATACTAACTTATGAATCCTCATTACAGCTTTGTGAAGTATATTCTGTTATCATCAACCTCATTGTCATTTTTCTCTTTTTTGAAGTTGACTCAGATGTCTTTATTTACAATAGTCATCTGAGAGGGATCATTAACTCAGGATTCAAATTCACTCTTAAATACTAGGCTGTACGTTGTCACTCAGCTTATTTAACTTACACACAGAGTACATCATGCAAAACACCAGGCTGGATGAAGCACATGATGGAATCAAGACTGCTGGGAGAAATATCAATAACCTCAAATACGCAGATGACACCACACTTATGGCAGAAAGTGAAGAACTAAAGAACCTCTTGATGAAAGTGAAAGAGGAGAGTGGAAAAACTGGCTTAAAAATCAACATTCAGAAAACTAAGATCATGGCATCTGGTCTCATCACTTCATGGCAAATAGATGAGGAAATAATGGAAACAGTGAGAGACTTTATTTGGGGTGGTGGCCTCCAAAATCACTGCAGATTGTGAATACAGTCATGAAATTAAAAGATTCTTGCTCCTTGGAAGAAAAGCTATGACCAACTAGACAGATATTAAAAAGCAGAGATATTACTTTGCCAACAAAGGTCCATCTAGTCAAAGCTATGGTTTTTCCAGTAGTCATGTATGGATGTGAGAGTTGGATTATAAAGAAAGCTCTGAGCACCGAAAAAATTGATGCATTTGAACTGTGGTGTTGGAGAAGACTGTTGAGAGTCCCTTGGACTGCAAGGAGATCAAACCAGTCCATCCTGAAGGAAATCAGTCCTGAATACTCATTGGAAGGACTGATGCTGAAGCTGAAACTTCAATACTTTGACCACCTGATGCGAACAACCGACTCATTTGAAAAGACCCTGATGCTGGGAAAGATCTAAGGTGGGAGGAGAAGGGGATGACAGAGGATGAGATGGTTGGATGGCATCACTGACTCAATGGACATGAGTTTGAGTAAACTCCAAGAGTTGGTGATGGACAGGGAGGCCTGGTGTGCTGCAGTCCATGGGGTCGCACAGAGTTGGACATGACTGAGTGACTGAGCTGAACTGACCAGGTCCCAGGATTACTGAGGAGTTTCCCTTCTCCTTAAGGACAGCCTGGTTGCTTGCTGCTAAAGCTCTGTTCAGAATTTCTCACAAAAAGCTCCATAATTACACAACTCATCAGGAATGATATAAATTCTACTAAAACTTTGGCACCTGGCATACTAGCACTCAGGTATAAACTTGATACCTCCTCCCTCTTTCTTACAAGGATTTTTATAATTGGATTTTCTAGTTTCCCTTCTCCTTAAGGACAGCCTGGTTGCTTGCTGCTAAAGCTCTGTTCAGAATTTCTCACAAAAAGCTCCATAATTACACAACTCATCAGGAATGATATAAATTCTACTAAAACTTTGGCACCTGGCATACTAGCACTCAGGTATAAACTTGATACCTCCTCCCTCTTTCTTACAAGGATTTTTATAATTGGATTTTCTAGGTCACTAGTTTCTGATCAGCCCCATTTTTTATACCTGAGAAAACAGAAACAGGTTCAGTGCTAGAAAGAAAAGAATGGATAAATTGTGAGCGAGAAGGCCTGGGGTACTCCCAGTCAGGACAGGTCTCTCAGCTCATCTGGAACCAGCCACACAGAGATCTAGAGAAAGAGTGTTCCAGAGAGATGGAACAGCAAGTGTAAAGGTCCTAAGATGGGATAGACATGGGAGAATGAACCTGGGAGACTCCAGGCATAGAAAAAAAACAAAATGTGGCTAAAACATAAAGCAGGGGAGAAGAGTCATAGGAGGGGAAGATGAAGAGGTGGGAACAGGAGCCAATTTATGATGAGTCTGTATTTTCTTATAGGTACAATGGAAACTGGAGAATGACATGATCTGATTTACATATTTTTAAAAAGATCTCTGGATGCTGTGGGAAAAAATAGAATCCAAGAAGCCAGTTAGGAGAGAGAAATTGGAGGCCAAACAGCTGTGTACCTCAAGTTTTCCTCTGCCATCTGTTAACATTAAATATCAGCCTCTGCTCTGTGGTCTGTGCTTACCTGTCCTGCTGCTAGAGTCACTTGCTCTAAGTTACACTGAGAACCAGAGAAGAGTTCAGGGCCACTGTTCACATCTTTTGGCTTCTGATTCCAACCTCCACTCAAACCAAGGGAACATGTACAACCCAATATAGAGAGTAGAGCAGAAAACGAGGTCAACAGAGTCAGTAATCATCTTCAGCAACTACTCAATCATGCCCAAAATATTCACAGTGCTTATCTCTACAAACAATTCACAACTCAAAACTGAACGGGTCAATTCAAACTCAGAGGCTTGGGAGTTGACTAAAACATCATTCTACTTCCCACTGAAAAGACACCATTAATGAATATCTAAGCATGCTGATGTATACTGCGTGTAAACAATGCCATTAATAATTTCTCCCATCCCTGAATATGCATGCTCCCCATTCCATTGAGGAATGACATTTACGTCCTCTCTCTCTGAATCTGTGGCTCATGTTGAGCAACAAAATGTGGTGGAAGTGATGATGTGCCAGGTCCAGATCTAGGCCTCAAGAAAAGAGGCCACCTCCATCTCCACATGCTGGGAATGCAGCCACCATGCTATAAGGGGCTGACCTAGAAACCAGAGGAAATGAGGCCTCATTGAGGAGAACAAAGGCAGGCCTTCTGTAGCCAATACCAGTCCCAGCCAAGCTCTGAAACCGAAAGCACATGGTATGACACTAGGCAATACCATGTGGAAGAAAACAACAACCCAGCTGAGCCTGGTCAACTCACAAATTGTGAGAAATAATAGACTGTCGTTGTTTGAAGCCACTATACTTTATGGTACTGTATTATGCACCAAGAGATAATGAAATAAAACATATAACATGTAAACTGTTGATTCAATGGGCCCTTTGCAAATCATGAAGGCAATCTGAAGAAGTTAAACAGATCAAAACAACTAGAAAAATCCACGGATGAAAGTAGCTCATTATTATCTAGTTTCCTTGGGAATTTGGCATTGCTTCTTTTGATTTTTAGGCATACGTTATTTGTTTTACATAAGGACTCTAGTTTCTATATTTAATTAAAATTAATGTTTTTATTTAAGAATCTATTGTGTACTGTATACATAAATAAAGATGGGAATAATAAAGGACAGAAATGGTATGGACCTAACAGAAGCAGAAGATATTAAGAAGAGG
>SJYC01118194.1:0-16389 GCA_006408675.1 Madoqua kirkii | reverse complement strand
TAGACTTGGATAACTGTGATACTGAATGGTTTGCCTTGGAAACAAACAGAAATCATTCTTTCGTTTTTGAGATTGCATACAAGTACTGCATTTTCGACTCTTTTGTTTGAGGGTCTAGAAATAAATTGTTACACTTATGGTCAATGGATTTGTGACAAAGGTGCCAACATTTCAATGGGGAAAATAGCAGTCTTTTCAACAAACTATACTGGGACAATTGAATATCTATTTACAAATCAAAAAAAATAAATTTAGAGCAGTTTCTCATGCATTAATGAAAAATCAACTCATGGAACTAAATGTGAAAGCTAAAACCATAAAACTCTTAAAGAAATCCTAAAGAAATAAGCATCTATGACTTTGGGTTAGGCAACGAATTCTTAGATTCAACATCAAGTCATGAACAGCAAATGAAATTATAGATAAATTGAACTTAATAAAAATTTATAAAAAGTTTTGTATATTTTAATGAAAAATCAACTCATGGAACTAAATGTGAAAGCTAAAACCATAAAACTCTTAAAGAAATCCTAAAGAAATAAGCATCTATGACTTTGGGTTAGGCAACGAATTCTTAGATTCAACATCAAGTCATGAACAGCAAATGAAATTATAGATAAATTGAACTTAATAAAAATTTATAAAAAGTTTTGTATATTAAAGAACATTATCAATAAAGTAAAAAGACAAAAATAGAGTGGGAGAGAATATTTGTATATTATATAGCTGATACAGGCTTAACATCTGGAATATATAACAAACTTTGTCACTGCAACAACAAAATGATAAACAACTCATTTTCTTTTTTTTAAATAGGTAGACTACTTAGACATTTCTCAAAAAAAGATAAATGATTAGTATGCTCATGAAAAGATGTTCAGCATCACTGGGCTTTAAGAAATGAAAACTAAGCACAATAAGATATCACTTCATACTAATCAGTATCACTAGAAAAATAATAATAATAACATGTTGGTGAGAGATGTAGAGAAATAGGAGCCCTCAAACATTCTTAGTGATGGTGTAAAAAGATATAGCCACTGTGAAAAATAGTTTGGTAATTTCTCAAAAAGTTAAACAAAACTATCACACAACAGTGATTTCACTGTTAGGAATATATCAAGGGAAGTAACATTTTCCCACAAAAAAAGAAAAAGAAAAAAGCTTTGTACATTAATTTTCATAGCATCATTATTCATAATACCGAGAAAGCGGGGAAAAAAAGTCCCAATTGATGAATGAATCTAGAAAATGTGGTGTAGTATATCCATGTAAATGAATATTATTTGGCCATAAAAAATAACATAGATGTACTCCATGGAAAAAAAGGACCACAAAGGACCACATATTGTTTGAGTGCATTCATATGAAATGTCTCAAATAGGCAAAGCCATAAAGACAGAAAGTAGACTGGTGTTTGCCTCTGGGGAGAGGATGCGACAATTCAAGAACTGATTACTGACAGGTGCTGGGCTTCTTTTGAGAGCGATGGAAATGTTCTAAAATGAATTGTAGCAAAGTTGCACATCTTTTCAGAAATGCAAAAACCCATTGAATTATACCTAACTAGGTGAATTTCATGGTATATGGATTCTATCTCAAAGCTGGAAAGGGCCTATCTCAGAGCTGGTAGGTCCTCTCAGGCTGTCTGTTAACATCGCCTTCTGACTGCAGTCATCATTCCTCTTTCCTGTTTCAACAAATGGACCTGCGAGGGAGATCAGAGTGTCCTTCCTGAGCAGCAGAGTTGCCAGCAACATTTCATTTCAGGATGTGTCTGCAAAGGCACTAATTAAATCTGATGCTCTCTAGGATCTGCACTTGCTCCTGGAAGAGTTTTGAGTTGGTTTTCAACTCCTTTGAGTGCTTAATATTTCCTCAGCTCTGATTGTGCATCCTGGCCAAGTTCATACTGGCCAGTGTTTAGTTTTTATTCTTCTATTTTAGCAGAAAAGACATTTATTTCATTTTAACAAATGCCTGAGTGACAAAATATGGAACTTTACTGATGAGGTTATATATATATATTTCAAACATAAGAGTTAAATTTTATTTTAATTCCTAATGAGATAATCATCATCATGATGGCCACAAACTGTAGAAACAGGATGATTTTTCTCATAATGAAAAATATATGATATATAAAAGACATGTTAATTTTATAGCTTAACTAGCATCTATTTCAGTAAACCTTTGCAAATGAAAATTGTGTTATTATGAGCAAGGTTACACTACCAGAGTATTCTAACTTTCCTGGATCAGAATTTGGTATTTTTAGTTGGATGGCTTTATTATAGCCTCAATGTGGCCTTTTCTGTCTTCTTTTGATAAACATATTATTTATAATGCAGACACATAGACTTTCTAAGGACATACTTTTCAATTGCCTTTCTAGGGACAATTCGCTAGTTTATGCCTAATTTATACCTTTGGGGCAATAGTCACAATTGGTTATTCAGTTATATAGCTCTTTTTAGTTTAAGCATTCTCAGAAATGCATTTTTAATATTTCTGAAGCTTTGTTTTATTTATTCTAACTTTATTTATAATAACAATCTGGTCACTAAACAACTGAATACTTCATCACATACCTACAGAGTAAGGCAGTTTTGAAAATGCTTTTACTGCCATGGTACCATATGACCTCCTTGTCCCAGGGCCTCCTGGGTGGTGGCAGGCTTTGGACTGGGATCTGCACAGAAATCTTCTCCATCCATCTGCCTCGAATAACTCTTTAGGGGACCCACCACTCGAGCCACTTTCTCCCTATATCTTGCTGGGTCCTGCATCCTGCTATGCAGCACTCCACTCTGGGGCAGCATGGACCAAGGCACTTTGAGGGACAAGACAATTGTAAGTGATGTACCATGACCAGTGCCTAACTGGAACACTTAAAATTTTCTTTCCTTCCTTCTTCCCACCAACAAATACATTGTGAGCAACTTTGCTATGTCAGGCAGAGTGCTGAGTGCTCAGGACATCACCTGCCCACTCTGCTTTAACTATAAGTTCTGCAGCATGCACATACCAGCAGAAGCAAGTGGCAAGAGGCTCACTCCTCAGCCAAAGTCTGGGCCTGTCTCTTATACACATCTCATGGTGGCCACAAACTGTAGAAACAGGATGATTTTTCTCATAATGAAAAATATATGATATATAAAAGACATGTTAATTTTATAGCTTAACTAGCATCTATTTCAGTAAACCTTTGCAAATGAAAATTGTGTTATTATGAGCAAGGTTACACTACCAGAGTATTCTAACTTTCCTGGATCAGAATTTGGTATTTTTAGTTGGATGGCTTTATTATAGCCTCAATGTGGCCTTTTCTGTCTTCTTTTGATAAACATATTATTTATAATGCAGACACATAGACTTTCTAAGGACATACTTTTCAATTGCCTTTCTAGGGACAATTCGCTAGTTTATGCCTAATTTATACCTTTGGGGCAATAGTCACAATTGGTTATTCAGTTATATAGCTCTTTTTAGTTTAAGCATTCTCAGAAATGCATTTTTAATATTTCTGAAGCTTTGTTTTATTTATTCTAACTTTATTTATAATAACAATCTGGTCACTAAACAACTGAATACTTCATCACATACCTACAGAGTAAGGCAGTTTTGAAAATGCTTTTACTGCCATGGTACCATATGACCTCCTTGTCCCAGGGCCTCCTGGGTGGTGGCAGGCTTTGGACTGGGATCTGCACAGAAATCTTCTCCATCCATCTGCCTCGAATAACTCTTTAGGGGACCCACCACTCGAGCCACTTTCTCCCTATATCTTGCTGGGTCCTGCATCCTGCTATGCAGCACTCCACTCTGGGGCAGCATGGACCAAGGCACTTTGAGGGACAAGACAATTGTAAGTGATGTACCATGACCAGTGCCTAACTGGAACACTTAAAATTTTCTTTCCTTCCTTCTTCCCACCAACAAATACATTGTGAGCAACTTTGCTATGTCAGGCAGAGTGCTGAGTGCTCAGGACATCACCTGCCCACTCTGCTTTAACTATAAGTTCTGCAGCATGCACATACCAGCAGAAGCAAGTGGCAAGAGGCTCACTCCTCAGCCAAAGTCTGGGCTTCTTCAGCTTCCCCAATTCTAAGCTATTCAGCTGCTAACCCTGCTTCATACTTTAAACCTTACCTAGGGATTGCTAAGAGCCTTAACTCTAACCCTTTCATGCATGGAACACTTTGCTTGGGCTTCAGTCCCAGCTCTCACCTCCATTTCTGCCTGGAACAGTTTTGACCTTACCCAATCTCTCTCTGGCCTCCCTAACGGTGGTACTTCCCTAAGGATGCTTCCAGATCACCTGTATCATTTGTGAAACTGCATGTTTCTAGGCTCCAATTATGTCTGCATTCAGGAGAACTAAAATTCTGCACTTTCCACAAGCTCACAAGGTATATTATAGTTTGAGAACCATTGACTTAGGCAGGAAAGAAAAAGACAAAAACACATTAAAAAAAAAAAACTGCTTAGAAGTCTAGTATGGAAAATATATGGGTTCCTTCCCTTCAGTGAAGCTCAGGAAATGATAATTTATATAGCACCTATATATGTCGATGTCTGAGTTAGGTGCACTCATTTATTCCCTAAAGTGCCCTTTGAAGGATGGATTATACCTGCCTCTTGTTAGCCAAGGTGCTCATGGAGGCCAGAATCTACCCCAAACCATAACTTCTTTCCGGCAGAGCCATAAAGGCACAGGAATAGTGACTAAGGGGCGGAGAATAGCCTTTATTTTTACCTGCAACTTTGACACACCAGTCATGAGGTGTGGAGGTGGATGCGGAGAAAGTCATTTTTCCTAAGCCAATCAGAGCTAGATGCCTTCAGGCCGAAAATGTCTGTCAGACCGACTGTTCTGTCAGTGTCCCCCATATGTCCCTACCTGCCAGACCCAAATCTCACCTTGAAGCAGGAGAGTTGCAGGGTGAATGCATAGAGCCAGGTGTGAGCTGGCCCAGGACAAGTTCCCACCCAGCTCTAGCTTCTGCTGGTAGACAGAAAGAGAGGAGGATCGTGGCAGGCATCATCCTGCAGAGGGCCTGCTGAGCCCTCAGGTCCCAGCACAGAGGGGGAAGGCAGAAGGACAGCTGTATTCACACCCCGGTGCAGTGGCTCCCAAAGCACAGCCTCTTTCAGCCCCAGGGGCACAACTCAGCCTGAACCTGGAGTGTGAGCCACTGTCTGATCCTCAGAATCCCCGGAATCCTTGCTAAGACCCTAGACCACTCTCCTGGAAACTCTGATTCACTTTGTCTGCCAGAGATCCTGGATTTTGATAAGAATCAGGCAGTCCTTATCACCAGGAAGGTTTGGGCTTGGGGTGAGGAGGTTGTGAGGAGTTGGCAGAGAAAAGGCCTGTGAAGCAGGCCCATTGGGCTCCAGTCCCAAAGCCCCTGTTTCTGCCACTCCCTTTTCTGCAGCCTGCCCTGTGCTGGAAGAGAGCTCAGGCCCTCCTACACCTGCTGTGGGGAAATAGATGCCCAGAATCTGGTCAAGAGCAGATTAGAAATGAAAACCTAGGAGGCTGGAGGCTGAGATGAAGTGGGCAGCATAGAGCTGGGGGAGCAGACATGTCTATCTGTGTCAGTAACAGCATCCTAAAGGGGCCCGAGGCAGGCTGGGGGCCAGGTGAGGTGACCTGGTTCACATTTGGCCCTGTGTAGGGGGGCTGTGCCAGCCTGACAGTTCTCCCTTTTGCAGTAGTGGTAACCCTTCCTCCTGCCCCTGGGTTTGTGCATGCTTCAGACTTAGGAGTGATGAAGAGATCATCCTAAAGTTTCAAGTATTTCCTTCATAGCACAAAGACTTTGGCAGCATTTTCTCCACTACCCTTGTTGGAGTAGAGTTCACGACAAGTTAGTTACACAGGAATACTCAAGTGGGGGCCACATGTTTCATGAAATATTTTTAAGGATTGACTTTTCCAGCCACTGGAGACTCGTCTGTCCCTTCATCTCCCTCCAGAAGTCCTCTGTTCTAAGGCTCGTGTCAAGAGATGCTGCTGCAAAGACAAAAAGTGCAGTGTGAAGCCTGACCTGGCCTTGCTGTCTTTGACTTATCATCTTCTGCAGTCATTTCAGGGCCACTACTAGGCTGTGACCTGGTGAGTGCAGCAGGAGTTTGGGACACTTAGGTGAAAGCCCTATCTTGTGTGACTCACTGGCCTGAATCTCACAGACAACACAAGGCTACTGGTTTGCACTCTCCCTCTCAGTGACCTTAGGGACCTCCATAACCTCCCTGGGCTTTAGTCTCAACATCTGTGAAAGTAGCAGACATAGCTATGAAATAGAAGCACAGAGCCTGGAGCCACTGCCCCACAGCCACAGGGGACAGCACTCTTGGGGTACCCTCGAGGCCCAGTGACCCTCTGACCGAGCGTACTCTCATACATTCCACTGGGAGTCTTGGAGAGCTATTGTTCAAGAAAGCCACAGCTGCTCAAAGTGATTTTTCTTATTGTAAATCACAGCACTACTTTGCCGTTTATGTTGAGCAGGGTTTATTATTTTCTTAAATAAGCCATTCATGAAATTGAACTAGAAGTCAGAGGAGGAGAAAAAAAAAATCAAGCCAAGTCATGTTTCAGGAAAAACCACAACAAAAATAATTATCCAGAGGGCTTGATCAACAATTTTTCATTTTTCATTGAGAACACAAGGCCTTGAGGTGAATGGGAAAGAGGCTGGAATGTAGGGACTCCTGGGTGCAGCCCCAACTTGAGTATTCCTGTGCAACTAGGATCTGATCCTGCCCCATCTCTGAGCAGCAGGCACACTGGTGAGCTTGAGGCCCTGCCTGCTCTGAGACTTGGCACTTGCAATCACAGGGCTGGAGGAACTAGGAAAAACCACAGTACAAGGAACTCAGGTGGAGATTCCATCACAGGAGAGAATGTAGTGGATGCCTGTCATGCCCAGGACCTTCAGTGCATCGTGGGGCCTGTGAACCTTCACGTGGTCTGTGGCTGTCTCTCTGAGAAGTCAACAATGGGAGTCATGTGGTTTAGTGCTGCATGGTGAGTGTCTGCTTAGGTACAAGGTGCACAGGGAACATAATTGCAGAGGGCAATTATGTTTACCTCCACAGAGGGCATGGAAAAGGAGGCTGAGCACTGAGCGATGCAGAGGGCTAACTTCTGGTGTGGAAGGAGACTTGTGAGCTGAGGTCAAGTCAGCTTGAGGACCCGTGGATTCCTACACATGAACCTTTGTACCAATTGACCTTGTCAGTAACGGAAAGGAGTGGGAGATCTGGGGTGGCAGTGGGGGCATGATTCTTTAAGTCATCCTTTAGTAAATCCAGTCATTTTCCTATTTTTACAACTGAGGTTGAGGAAGTTTAGCTGATTGTTCCTAAGCTGCACAGCTCATAGAGGTCAGGGAAAATCCTTGAGCCCTAGTTCTCTGATTTCTTGATGCTAAGCAATGCTCTACTTATGAGACCAGGCTTGTTCTGGCCTAAGGAATAAGTTTCTTCCTGAGGGTAATCTTGAGAAGCAAGCAGCAGAGAGTGTGTTCTTGGCTCAGGTCTTAATGCAAAGTCATTTCCCATGTTTGGTGTTGGCCAATTTAGCAGTTCTCTACTGGCTGTATACCCTGTCTTGGGTACTTGTCTGGATGCTGGGGACTAAAAAACAGAGAAACGGGGCTGGTATTGAATGATGGAAGACACAAGGCAACATTCATGCATTTATCTGCTCAAGAAGACCCATTATTTTCTTCTCCTGTGTCAGAGCTGGGATGAGATTTAGGGGCACAGTGAGATGAAGGAAGTAGCTGTAGTCCCTTCATAAATGCATCGCACCCAACAGGGGTGAGTCCCATGGAGGAAGTCCTGACTGAATTAGTGGCAACAGTGATGGGAGGACAAAGGCCTTTGAGGCAACGCTCCAGGTAATGAGTGGGGAACCTTGCTTTAGGGTGAAAGGAGAAGCTGACCCACTGGAAGATAATCTGTGCTTCTGAAGGCCTGGGTAGACCAGGTGCTATTGCTCCTGGTGTGGAACCCGGTCAGATATGGATACATTTGTCATGTAGAGAAGCAACCCCAACCTCTGAGAGGCAAGACTGCCAGCAGAAAGGCAGGTGACTGGTGGCCACTTTCCCCTTAAGTAGGATAAAACTGTAATTTATCATTCAAACCAGGTCACTATTGGGCATGAAAGGATACACTATTGATAATTATGCTGGGTCAATTGTCTCTGGCCAACAGAAGTGCATGACCTCTCACTTAGAAGGCACCCCCCAAAGGCACCCCAAAAGCCTTCAGTGGAGAGATAAGCAACTGTCAGCAGAGCAACTGGGGTCTCTAAGATCAGAACTTTAAAGGCTACATGTCCCAGGAAATCTGGTGGATGGGTTATCCAGGCTTCTTATTCCTTGAAGCTATGGATTGAATTTCAGTTTGTGTTCCTTTGTACCTGGGTTATCCTTTCCCTCTACGTGCCCCTGGTGAAGTTCCTGTTGTCAGTAGTGGGAGGTGATGAGAGAGGGGCAGACCTTTAAGATCAGCATTTAAACTAGGGTTCTGTCCTTCCTGCATGATCTTAGGCACATTATCTAATGGACAGAACCTCGACATTTTTGAAAAGGTCTAGGATAATTCCCACCTCACAGGCTGTGAAAGCATGCATATGGGCAGAATCCCATCAGTTACCTCCTCCCTTAGCCTTTTATGTGCATTTGCTCTTTCCTTCAACCAACTTCAGTGGCCTCTACAGAGAAGAGAGTCTGATATATTTGAGACAGGAAGGAAAGGGGCTGGGTATAATGATTAAGAATAAGATGTGACATAAACTTGTTAGAACCAACTAGATCCAATATGGTGGGAGATTCAACTTCCAGTAGACCTTGAATCTTAGTATACACTCATTGTTACTACACTAGCTAAACAGCACATACAGTGGTGCCATGACAGTTCTGAGGCCAACCATAAAAGCCCAGAAAGTGAGTGAGCATTGCCCCAACTTCTGGAAATCATCCCTTCCCTGAATAATTGGAATAATCCTCCCAGTTATTGGTTTATGTTATTACTCTCCCCATAAAAATTAACCACCCCACATCTCAGAGTGACTCTCACCCGCCCTGCGGAGTTTCTCCCTACACCCCTCACTTACTGAGATAACCCGACGAGATGGCCCACACTCTGTTTACAGAAAGTGCATCCCTGGAAACAAACACGCTTTCACTTTACTATGACTTGCTCTTGATTTCTTGCCTGGGTGAAGCCAAGGACCCTCACTTCACAGCCCTTCCCACAGACTCATCTGAGACCTGGGATATGACCAATTTCTTGCACCCCATTTTTTCCTACAACATTTTGTCTTCGGCTCACTGAAGAGAGGGCAGGAGAAGAACTCTGCCCTGGTGCTGGGTGAAGGCACAGGTTTAATGGTGAGGGTGATATTCACATGTTCTGGGCATATCTGACTTAAAAGATTTGGTGTTTTTGAGTATTTAAAGGTGCCTGAGAAAAATGGGTGAATGAGAGGCTGTCATGTTGCAAGTTTTGGCCAAGAACCAATCTGGGAGTTAACTGGAGAGCATCCCTGGGCCTCGTGCCTAGACCAACAGAACAACCCTTCCTTAAACAAAACCTGTTCCAAGAGATACTGGGTTTTCATAAAGCTGCAGTTCACTCACAAAGTCCGGTACCACTGTCCAGGGCCACATGAGTGTATATGTCCTTGCATACCACAGACTTAGTGAAAAACAAAGTAAGTTTCAAAGTTCTGGAGGAATAATTTCAAGGAATAATATCCTTGAGAAAAGGTTGTCCATACATGAAATCCCCACTTTTCAGGGTTCCCACCAGGGGCCCTGATCTCTTCACGGAAAACACAAACCCACATACAAGATGTCTGGCTCTTGACTCAAGCTCAAAGGCCTTGGAGAATCCAAATTTGGAAGTTTAAATCTGAGGAGAGAAGTCATCCAACTTTTCTCAGTCCTGTCCTCTCAGCTTATCTCAGCTCCTGGGGTTCTGCCGTTTGGAGTAATGCCCCTGCAAGTTTGGAGGATGGGCATCAGCTTCTTGTGATCTGGGTTACATCAGACATGCATGTTCTCCAGGTCATCTCAGATATGCCCTGATGTCAGCACCAGCAATCTGTGTGATTCTCAGGCAAGTGATCTGAAACTCATGTTCAAAGAGTGCTTACGTGCTTGTTTGGGGTCTGGTAGAGTTGCTGGCTGCCAATCACTTCTGCTAATTAACTCAGAAAACCTCATTGCTTATCCAGGGAGGTGATTAGATTGGAGAGAAGAACAGACAATTTTAGACATAGGCCATTGTCTTATAAATAAGGAAAAGAAGCTTAGAGAAAGGGAGGTTCCTTAACAACACTTCCCTCCTCAACTTCACCCTCCAGTCGGTGATGGTCTCACCAATCCCCTCTTTTCTAAAATTTATTTTTTTAATTAACTAATTATTTGGTTTGGCTGTGCCAGGACTTTCCCTAGTTGCAGGGAGTTGAGGCTACTCTTCATTGTGGTGCATGGGCTTCTCATTGCTGTGGTTTCTCTTGCTGCGGAGCACCAGCTTTAGGGCATGTGGATTTCAGTGCTGTGGTGCATGGCTTTAGTTGCTTCTTGGTCTCTGGGATCTTTCAGGACCAGGTATTGAATGGATGCCCCTACAGTCACAGTTCACTTTAGTTTAGTTCAGTCGCTCAGTTGTGTCCGATTTTGTGACCTCATGGAATACAGCACTCCAGGCCTCCCTGTTCATCACTAACTCCTGGAGCTTACTCAAACTCAACTCCATTGATGGTTGGTGATGCCATCCAACAATCTTATTCACTGTTGTCCCCTTCTCCTCCCACCTTTAATCTTTCCCAGCATCAGGGTTGTTTCCAATAAGTCAGCTCTTTGTATCAGGTGGCCAAAATATTGGAGTTTCTTCTTCAACATTAGTCCTTCCGGTGAATACTCAGGACTGATTTCCTTTAGGATGGACTGGTTTGATCTCTTTGCTGTCCAAGGGACTCTCAAGAGTCTTCTCCAACATCACAGTTCAGAAGCATCAATTCTTCAGGGCTCAGCTTTCTTTATAGTCAAACTCTCACATCCATACATGACTACTGGAAAACCCATAGCTTTGACTAGATGGACTTTTGCTTTGCTGGCAAAGTAATGTCTTTTTTTTAATATGCTGTCGAGATTGGTCATAATTTACCTTCCAAGGAGTAAGCGTCTTTTAATTTCATGGCTGCAGTCACTATTTACAGTGATTTTGGAGCCCCCCAAAATGAAGTGTGCCACTATTTCCACTCTTTCCCCATCTATTTGCCATGAAGTGATGGGACCAGATGCCATGATCTGAGTTTTCTGAATTTTGAGCTTTAAGCCAACTTTTTCACTCTCTTCTTTCAATTTCATCAAGAGGTTCTTTAGTTCTTCACTTTCTGCTATAAGGGTGGTTTTATCTATCTGAGGTTACCGATATTTCTCCCAGCAATCTTGATTCCAGCTTGTGCTTCATCCAGACCAGTGTTTCTTATGATGTACTCTGCATAGAAGTTAAATAAATAAGCTGACAATATATGGTCTTGATGTATTCTTTTTCCTATTTAGAACCAGTCTGTTGTTCCATGTCCAGTTCTGACTGTTGGTTCCTTATCTGCATACGGATTTCTCAAGAGGTGGGTCAGGTGGTCTGGTATTCCCATCTCTTTCAGAATTTTCCACAGTTTACTGTGATCCACACAGTCAAAGGCTTTGGCATGGTCAATAAAGAAGAAATATATTTCTTTTTTCCTCAGAAATTATCTTGCTTTTTCAATGATCTAGCAGATGTTTGGCAATTTGATCTCTGGTCCCTCTGCCTTCTAAATCCAGCTTGAACATCGGGAAGTTCATCCTTAACGTATTGTTGAAGCCTGGCTTGGAGAATATTGAGCATTACTTTGCTAGTGTGTTAGATGAGTGCAATTGTGTGGTAGCTTGAGCATTCTTTGGTATTGCCTTTTTGGAATGAAAACTGACCTTTTCCAGTCCTGTGGCCACTGCTGAGCTTTCCAAATTTGCTGGCATGTTGAGTGAACACTTTCACAGCATCATCTTTTAAGATCTGCATTAGTTTAACTGGAATTCCATCACCTCCACTAGCTTTGTTTGTAGTGATGCTTCCTAAGGCTCACTTGACTTCACATTCCAGGATATCTGGCTCTAGGTGAGAGATCATACTATTGTGATTATCTGGGTTGTGAAGATCATTTTTGTTTAGTTCTTCTGTGTATTCTTGCCACCTCTTCTTAATATCTTCTGCTTCTGTTAGGTCCATACCATTTCTGTCCTTTATCGAGCCCATCTTTGCATGAAACATTCCCTTGGCATCTTTAATTGAAGAGATCTCTAGACGTTCCCATTTTATTGCTTTTCTATATTTCGTTGTACTGATCACTGAGGAAGGCTTTCTTATCTCTCCTTGCTGTTCTTTGGAACTCTGCATTCCAATGGGTATATATTTCCTTTTGTCCTTTGCTTTTGGGTTCTCTTCACTTAACAGCTATTTGTAAGGCCTCCTCAGACAACCATTTTGCTTTTTTGCATTTCTTTTTCTTTGGTATGGTCTTGAACCCTGTCTCTTGTACAATGTCATGGACCTCCATCCATAGTTCATCAGGCACTCTGTCTATCAGATATAATTGTTTTAATCTATTTCTCACTTTCACTGTATAACTGTAAGGGATTTGATTTAGGTCATACCTGAATGGTCTAGTGGTTTTCCCTACTTTCTTCAATTTCAGTCTGAATTTGGCAATAAAGAGTTTGTGATCTGAGCCACAGTCAGCTCCTGGTCTTATTTTTGCTGACTGTATGAAGGTTCTCCGCCTTTGGCTGCAAAGAATATAATCAATCAGATTTTGTTGTCGGCCATCTGGTGATGTCCATGTGTAGAGTCTTCTCTTGTGTTGTGCTGCATTGACAGGCGGAGTCTTAACCACTGAACTACCAGGGAAGTCTTTATCTCTTCCTGACAGTGCCAGGATCATTTCACCAACCAACTTTTCTCTACAAATCTGTTAGGGGAAACACACTGATTGAGACTGTCCACCCTGGCCAGGCACCATAATAACAATTTACATGAGTTATTTTATGACAGGAGATCCTGATAAGGAATACAGAACTAATAAGCCACCACCAACCAGAAGAGTTTGGGAAAAAACTAAAGGGGACACTGTGTGTCCATCCACTTCCTAGAATCCCTCTCGCTAGCATCCATCTTGGCTGGGCGATGCGTGCGCCACCAGGAAAGACTCTGAATTAGAATGATTGGCCAAAGACCACCCGGAAACTAATCCCATCACCATAAAACCTGAGACTGCGAGCCAGGCAGCAGAGCAGTTCTGGGTTCCCTTACTCTACTGCTCTCCACCAGGGTGCCCTTACCCTACTGCTCTCCACGTGGATTCCCTTTCCCAATAAAGTCTCTTGCTTTGTCAGCAGATGTGTCTCCTCAAACAATTCATTTCCGAGTATTAGACAGGAGCCCAGTTTCAGGCCCTGGAAGAGGTCCCCTTTCCTGCAACAAATCCATCAATTCAACAGTTATTTACCTTGCTATGTGCCAGGCCCTTTGCCAGATGCAGAAGCTCGGCCCTCATTCTCATCGTCTTGAACTACTGAGATGTTCAGTGACTGACTCTTGGGCTTACTTACCTCCTTGGCTACCCTCCAGCCTTGCTTCTTCTATGCCATGAGTAAAGATGCTTTCCCAAGTAGAATGTGACTACCCTCAGCCTTTAGGATGAAGCTGACATTCTGAGCATGGATCAAGGTGCTCTTAGGTCTGATGTCCCCTGTCAGCTCTCCAGGATTTTCTTTGCTTTCTGACAGATCAACCAGTAGTGCAAAACCATTTGTGAGATGGCACATGCCTGGTACCTTTACTCACCTTTGGCCATTTGCTTAAACCTTTCTTCTTACCAACAATTCCTTTTCCTATCTGGTGGATACTGATTTCACTTTTCAAGATTTGGTACAAGAGTGTTTAAAAAAGTCTTTCTTGAACACCATCCCTATGCTGTTCCCAGGCAAGTGTGCCCTCACCTCTGGATCATGCCTCACTGCAAAGTGAATGAAGATAAAATCAGCTTAGTTACTTTCTGTGTTTCATTGTCTGCATTTGTTTCTAGTGCATTGACCAGCATAGAGAAGATGCTCACTAAGTCATCACTGATTAAAAGGAGTGACGAGGGGATGAGAACTCATGATTCCTCATCCCCGTCTCAGGGCTGCTCTTCCCACTGGAAGGCATATTCCAGCAGTGTCTTGGTGCTATTGGTGATAACCTTGGCTTTTAAACAGAGTTGAGCCTAGCACAGTTTCTTTTTTTACATAGGAACATGTTCATTGTTCTATATTGGCTGATGTTTGTCTGTCTTTCTGGTCTTGTGTGGATGCGGGGTAAGAGATGTTCAAGTCAGCCTGCCTTCCTGGATCACGGAGGGCAGATTTGGGGCTGAGAAGCAAGTGTACCTCGACTCCTCCCTTCCTTTGTACCCATGGCACACATGGCTCTTTTTTCTTCTGAGCACAGATGAAGAACATAATTCTTCTCTACAACACAGTGATATAGTCAATTATTCCAATTCCACATATAATGAAGTTGGTTTGACATCCTTGTCCAACAGCTTCCTAGCACATCCTTTGCTTGGCAGGTTTTCCCACTGTATCCTTAGTCACTCGTCAGCAGGCTCAACAATGCCTTAGGATGATTAAGTTCCTGGAACAGCCTTGGGGCCATCCAGAAGGGACAGGAGGAAGTAAGATAGCTCCTGTAGGGCCACAGTGCTATGCATGTCTGAGGCACAGGGAGGCTGGCCTGGAATCTCCTGGGCTTCAGTGGCAGGTCTCTCCATCTGGGGTTTCAAATGCTCTCCTGGCTATTAAATTTGCAAACCTGGGATAACATTACAAATGTTAATGTGCTGTAAAACTTTCTATGTGCAAAATCTCACCTGAAAAGAAAAAGAAATGAGCCCATAATGGCTGGCTTTTCATCTTCTCGATGGGTTTTATTACAGCTGTAACAAGAGCAATTCCATTTAAAAGACTCTTGTCAGGGAACAGTTACAGTAGATTACAACTTGGAATAGGAAACAATCTCTACTCCATACAGATTTGGAATAGCCAGGGAAAAATGAGCATCAAGAAATATAGTTGTCTGGCATTACACCCATGAAACATTTTGAGGATTATGGGAGTTGGGGGAGAAACTGTGGGTGGGTTAATTAAGGAGGTAGATCACATCGCTCTATTAGTCCTTCACCAGCGGAGCACAAAGTGGGCTCAAGAGGAGCCCAGAAATACAATTTTTTATCACTCAAAAATTGCCCCAAGACTGGGAGGAGCTTCTGTCAGGCTTGTTATAAAAGCAAAACTGACACCTTTAATTTTAAGGATAGCACATTATCTTGGAAATAAGAAGAGGGTTCTTAATACCAGGAAAATGAGTCCAGTATGAAGTCCAAACCATCCTGTGGAAGTGTCTCAGTGGGAGAGAATGCATACTGTTCTCTCACTTTCTACTGCTTGACCGATACACATCACCCATGTTCCCTGTGACACAATACAGCCTCCCTTGAAGACAATCAAAGTTCAGCGGCAGTAGCCCTGCGTCCTAAAACTGGCCAATGGCTGCTTTCACTTCTTATCTGGTGTGCCAGGGACTGGAAGACTGATTTTGCCCCATACTTGCAGGAGGCAGCAACCAAAATCCCACTGAGTGGTAGTCTTCAGTGCAAGAGCCATTTGTGAAAGACAGATAACCTGATTGGTGTCTTTGGAGTAAGATGATCTCTAAGCAGAGTCTTGGCCTCTGAGTTCCCTTTCTCAGCTGCCTGTGGGGGGCTGGCCCCAGTTTCCAGGTATACTGTGTTGGGAGACTGACACTAACATAATATCTGGGATGAAGTCTGGGCTTAATAGATATAGTAGTGCAATTATAAAAAGTGTCTTTGAGTAAATCTTACATATTCTATGGTTTATATGACAGGCAAAAACTTCTGAGAGATGAGCCACGTCACAGAATCTCTCATTCACACCTTTTAATGAAATCAACACAAAGAGTGAAAATAAAGCTAAACTTACCACCATTAACTTAACACAGAAAGGCTATGTACCTCAAAACATCAGACCAGGAAGGAAAGAGAAGATTTTGGCACAACGTATCTCTCTGTATAACCAAAATTCTCCTAGGAAGCATTGTTACTGTTTTTCTTTTTAAGTATTCAACATAGGAAAATGTGTAATTAAACTATTATACATCTGTTAATAATCATGATGAATCCATTAAAATTAATGTTCGCAACTCTTTAATGATAACATGAAAGTGCTTACTGAAGTATACAAGTTGAAA